>JARHVA010003183.1:450000-497500 GCA_037957365.1 Torreya grandis
GATTCTAGTCCTAAGATCATTGTTGTCATACCATCAGAATGATCAAGATTATATTGTTTCTATACATAAAATTATAAAGGGATAAACTCCATTAGAAACACCTCATTGCATACAACCTATGATTAATTCAAAGACCAGCGAAAAAAATAATAGCTCCAAGATTTAACAGGTTAAGAAACAACAATAAAAAATAGATACATTAAGGAAAAAAAGGTCCATTGCTATGTAAATTGAAATTAAGATAGCTAAATCTGGCTGAAAGAATAAGCCTATAGAAATCCACCATATATCCTTCATCAAAAGAATATAAATTAACTTCGATTCATTTTTTTTTTAGAAAAACCATTCCAAATTCTAGGACATTAATATTAAAACATCCCCTTGCATTAATAGGGACACATTAAAAAGAAGGCTCCCATCAAGAAATGGTTAGTCTGATGCAAACCTATGTTAGCTTTGAAATGAGGTTAAAAAAATATTTTGACAATCTTTAATTTAAACCCATAGTTTTGACCTCATAAATGGTCTAACCCATAATAAATTTATATCTGAATAAAAATAGTTATTCCATTAGAGTCTTAATTTAAGAACATAACTAACATTATTTTCATAAACTTCCAACTGACACTGTGATAGGCATGTTAATATTCTATATCAATGATACCAAGATTACCAATTTCCAAAAAAATTACCAAAAAGAACTCCCCACGATAAGCATATTTAGTAATACTTGAAGAAGTCCCTACTTTCCTCAATTTAAATTTATAAACATATCCTTTCATTCAGAGGAATCTGTATAGAATGGTAAAGCATAAAAGAAAAACAATAAACATATCATAAGTAGATATGATGCTAGGCATCAAGAATATCATATATGGGATCTATCTCACAATGATTCCAAAATTTAGTGAAAATGGAAGAGACCTAGCATAAGTTCTCTTTACTCACCATTTTATGTATTCAGAATCTCAAGCAAGTTATCTTATATCTAGTTCTAATTGTTATTTTACAAATGGAGGATAAAAGAACCATATTCATATCATTATATGGCCTTCATTGAAACAATTAAGGATCACCAAAAAAATCTCTAAAAACTTGTATTTGATAACGATGGAAAGGAACTAGATTTACCAATCTCAACAAACCATACTAAAACTTATCTTATAAACATTTCATTACAAAAAATACTTATGAGTGTGATGTCTATACGTTATGGTAGAGTATTAAAATTCATACCCTCCATTAACTGATTTCATGTCCATAACATTTTAAAAGATAGACCAATCAATTCCCAACCCTTCAAGGTAAGACTTGGTAACAATTTATTTCAAGTGCTTAGTGTTTAAATTTAAACCATCATGAAGATCACCCTTCAACAAATAAGGAAATTTTCGAAGCCTTTGATGCCATTCTTATAGCGACTCATATCCTCACTCCTCATTAGTTGGAACCCTATGTAGAAAACTCTCCATTGGAACATAACAAGAAAAAGAAAAATAGAATTACTAAGAAAATGCAAGCTTACAAAAATAAAGATAAATTTATAAAAATACATTATGTATCAAGTATTCATTTATATTTAACAAAATAAAACACTCATATAGTATTCCCAACCAAGAAAAAAGTACATGCCAAGCTGCATTAGGATCATTAGCCATCAAACACAAGGGGGGTCATTATTCCTTGTAGACTCAAAGCAATTATTAGAAGTTAGTTTTTGATAGATTGCAATGCCTACTTCATTGAATCCATCAATATTTTTGGAAAGGATATTTCAACATATATATGTCATCATAGATGGCATGGCTGAAACCATAAAAAACACATCAATCAGATATACATATCCTTCATGAATAATAGGCAGAGATTTGTTAACATAAAGTCTAAATATCATGAATAGGCATAAAACATATAACAATACCATTTACTCAAAGACATTACAAATTATTTTGAATTCCATCAAAAATAGGTTTGAGCTATTTACTAAATGTCTTTCTTGAGACAAAGGCCCTAATAACCATTATTTGAAACAAAGTCTAAAAATAACTAGTGAAATAGTTTGATAGAAAATATATAAGAAACAACCAGACTAGATTGGGTGTTGGTTTGTCATATACTTACCATGTAGAGAATCGATCTATTGAAATAAATCTTAGAGCCACACCTTCTGCTTTAGTGGGATGGGTAGGTTGGGGTATAAACCCAAAAGGCCTACAAATGATTGGCATGCAGGCTTTGATCACCTTCAAACACTAAAAGGATCAATCATAAATAACATACAATAAAATTCTTGGCATACATAACACACCTTTCTCCCCATTATTTGATTGGGTAGTTAGAACATACATGGCAACCTGAATAACAAGAGAATCAAATCATTGAAGACACTTTGAACAAATAATTTGTAGTAAAAATAATTACAATCTTGGTATTTAGGAGCTCACTTTGATATTATCTTTCCTATTTGACTTCCCCATCCTAATGACAAACTAGAGAAGTGTTAACAAGCATCATGTAACACTTTAACATGTCATATAAGATATTACCTAAAAAGTCTCACCAAATATTGCAGCATTTTCACTAGAGCTCTTATTATGATCTATACAGACTTGAACCTAAGAATCTTATGTTAAGAAAGAAACCATTTCCTCACAACTCTTAACCCAATAAAAATAAGATTTAAACCCCTAGGGGGGCACCACTCAATAACTAAATGTTCCTTACCCTTGTAAGAAAATGTGAAATCCTTAGTGGAAAATATGATTGGTATCTACACTCCACACTACAGAATGCCTTGTCACCTCTGCAAAAGATAGGTGATACCAAAAAAATGTCAAAACATATACATATTGTATATACATCTAATAATAAAATAGCTAATATTTTTTTCTAGAAGTTCCTTGCAAAGTGTGAAAACACTTCATCTCTTGATTTATTCCCCTTCTTGTCTCTTGGAGAATGGTTTCATCAACTTGATGGGAATAGGCTGGCTCAACTTACCACCCTACTTCACCTCAATCCTGATCTTTGAATGCTTGGAAGATAAAATGGTGGTTTTAGTTTTAGTGTTGTGATTAGCCCCAAGAATGCTGAGGCCTACGCCTTGATCAAATCCTCTAGGTGACTTATAATGATATTCGAGAGGAGATGTGGGAATTTTTGTGCCTCCTAATAAATCTATGCCATTAACAAACCATGGTTTTTTGGAATTGAAGTCGATATAAATAGTCATAGAGTGTGGGAAAATGTTGGAAATTTATTTGAGTGATGAAAATTTTCAACGTTTTTAGAAGACATCATATGAAATTTTCTCCACATTCTCTGTATGGGCCTCAAACACTTGCCCAACATCCTATATCCAGAAACACAAGTAAAATACCTCAAACCCTTATAGAAATACCTCAAGAAAAAGTGAAGGGGGAAAATGTCCATTAACAACGATGGGAAATCTATTGCCGAATCTAAAACAGTCATGGTAGTTGTCAACTAACTGTGCTCTACCTTGATCTCCAAGCTGCCAACACAGCTACATTTTACCCAAAAATGATTAAAAGCACAAATGCAAGATAGATACACTGCCAGCCCAAGATACGTGCCCATTTATTATGATCATGTTGGTAATCCATCCTTAAATAACATGCACATAGTTTTGACCAATTAGAGAATAGTTAAATGGGGTTTTCCATATTTTTGGTTAAGAATTATGCAACTTGACTTTTGAATAAATGCAATGTTTTTATGCACAAAAAACAATGTATTGTTATTGGTCCAAAAACAATCATTAATTAGGGGTTAAACCAGATTGAAGGCTTTAGTATATCCTCCAAGACTAATAACTTAGATATGTAAGATATTTTAGAAAGATTTGTCTTTATGTTTCATATTCTATTGCATACTCAACATCTAGATGTTAAAGTGTTATATGTGTTTGTATAAAATAAAAGTGATGATAAACACTATTAAAATATTATGTACAATTCAATGGAAATATTAAAAGTAAACAATTAAGTGCATAAGTGTTAATGATGATAATAGATATTTTTAATATTTCTAAAATTAAATAAATCTATAGTATATATAAAAATACATTTATTGTAATAGAATTTAATATTTTTAAAATTATTGTACACTTTTTTATTATTGTCATTCTTCGTATTATTCATATATCTTAAATTTTTATAAATGAAAATATTATTTTTCTTTCTCTTTGTTCTTTATTAGATATATTTAAAATATTATATATAAAAAAAATAGTAATTATTTATATAAATAGATGAGATAAAATTATTATTTATTATATTATTATTATTTTTTGTTTGTGTTTTATGGATAGAGTGTAATGTAGTGAGTTCTTTAATTTTATATTTGATTTTAAATTTGAAGTTTTTCTTTTTGATTTGGGAAATTAATTTAACGCAAATTTCTAAAATATATTTTGAACCCAATATATTAATATAATTCAATAAATTCTGTTATTATTAATAAATATAAAATTGGAAAAAAATAATAATAAGTTAAATTAATTTAAAATTTATATTTTTAATTAATTTAATAGAAAACACTTTTAAAATTTAAAAAAATTATAAACTTAATAAAAAATTAATTTTAAGAAATAAAACAGAAGTCAAAAAATGATTTACATATCTGACTTATGGAAGAGACAAAGTATTAACAAATTTAAAATAACCTAATTTATTTAAGTCAGATATGTAGGAGCTTTTGAAATATTTTTTTTATGCTTCATATTTTATTGCATGCTCTAGCATAATATATAACATTATTTTGTGCAGAAAAATATGTTTATTTTTATAAGAAGTTGAGGGAGATGTATCTTAACTTTTTATAAATAAAAGTAATATTTTTTTTCTTTGTTTTTATTATATATTTAAATTATTTTATACAAATAGTAAAATAATAATTATTTATATAAATAGATGAAATAAAATTAAGATTAAATTTTTATATTTTATTTTATGTTTAATTTTAAATTTGAAGTTAATTTTTCATATAAAAAAATTAATCTAAATTTTTTAATATGAAAAAGATTTTTTTGAGTATGACTTAACAAATTCACATAACGAAAACACACTATATTTAAATTTGACATTTTACAGAAAAATCAAAATGCATATAAAATTCGATTCCATATATAGATTTAAGGAAAATATTAAGAAATTTAAAAATAACCCTATTTAATAAATAAGAGCTTCAGAATATTTTTCTTTATGTTTCAGATTTTATTGCACGTTCTCACATAATATAAAACATTATTTTATTGTGTAGAAAAATATATCTATTTTTATAAAAAGTTGGTAGAGACTATTTGAATCGATAGTGGCCCCTTTCGACTTTGGATGCACCCCCTTCACGTTTTAAAACGTAGAGATTTTTCAAAACTTATTTTTCAGTCGTTTGAAGCTTAGAAAATTAACACACTTGGTGAATGAAATATTGGACATATTCTTCTGCAGGTTGTATGATTATTTTATAATTTTAGTTTGAGTGGGGGAATTATTCGCCTGGCCCTCATAATACAAGAAGAATATAGAGTGTTAATAGAATACGGTGCATCATTAAAAATTATATTGAAAAATTTAATAATTTAAAAACTATTCAATAAATAATGAGAAAGGAAAGAGTATATTGTATTACAAAGTAAAATAAAAATTATTGGTAGTTCTACAATGATGAGTTTTTAGGTATTTTTGTCACACTATTGATTGTCAAAGATTTAGGTAGAATATTATTTTTGTATGCATTTATTATTGATTTTGATCAACAATTCACTTTATGGATAGTTGGGAGTACCGTATTTCAAATTATTGTTACGTCTCTCTCCCTCTGCATCCATATATACAAAGAAAGTTGGAGAGAGTGAGTACAACCATGGCCTCGAAGTAGGTGCGTAAATTCATTCTAAAAGTCTTTCACAAGTTAATGCTGATGATTTTGACTCTCCATTCTCTGATATTATTCTAGATATACCTAAATTTGATAAACCCTATCATTTATTTTTTTTTTTAAATTTGGATTGCTTACTTTTTATGTCAATTCCCCCCTAATATCCTTCTGAAGCAATGGGTCCATAACCATTGGCAAGGCCATGGTGGGAAACTAGAAGGAGTCCAAAATCTTACCAAGGTATTTTTTCTATTTTGCTTTTCAAACCTACATCACTACAAAGTCATTGTTAACTATGGGCCTTGGTTTATTCCCAACACTATGGTTATCAGGAATATCTAGTTGATAGAATCAAGTGCCACTAAACACATGCTAGGCAAAGGGAAGCTATTTGATTCACTGAGAGATCAACCCAATGGAGATCAGTTTAGGATCATTGATGATAAAGAGTATGTTGTAGAAGGAATAGGCCAAGTCACCATTCCTTTCAAAACATGTAAATGTACAATCTAAAAGGTACTATGTGTTCTTGGATTGACATCCAACCTATTATTGACTAATCAGCTTTTGAATCATCATCTGAAGGTGGAGTTTCTTGTTGATAATGGCATTAAATTTTGCTTGATCTCATGAAAATGTACGGTTCTTTCTAGAGTATTTTTGAAAGATAAATTATTTGCTTTAGATATTGTTTTATCTTCTACAATAGATGTATCTACCTCTATGGTAAAAAATACTACTCTCTGGCAATACTGTAATGGTCACATGCCTGCTAGATATCTATACCAGCTGAGTTTAAAGGGGATGGTACATGGACTTCCCAAGTTGTCCAGTTCCTTGCCCATTTTCCTTGGATGCATTGTAAGTAAACAACACATGGATCCATTAAAGACAAGCACCTTTCATTCCAAGAAACATTTGGAAGTTATTTATACTAATCTGAATGGACCATTACCTGCTTCATTTTTTGATACAAGTAATTTCAACTATTTGTGGATGACTACTCTTGGAAGACATGGGTGTTTTTATTGAATAAGAAGAGTGAGGCCCTTCATCATTTCTAGGTCTTCTATCAGTAGGTTATGAAGGAGAGTAAACAACCTCTTCTTCTCCTTCACTCAAATCTAGGGGGGGATTCACATCAAAGAAGTTCTTGAAATTCCTAAACAAACAAGGCATCAAATATAATTTGACTGCTCCCTACATGCCCCAACATAATGGCATTATTGAGCGATGTAATCACATAGGTAATGGAAATGGCTCCTTGCATGCTATCAACATAGAATCTAGAGAAATGATATTGGGTAGAAGCATTCTAGACAACTATTTATCTTCTCAATAGGGCACGAATTAAGATTTTAAAGGATAAAACTCTAGAAGAGGTATGGAGTGGTAAAAATCCATCGATTTCTCATTTATGAGTGTTCAGTTGCACAACATATGTGCATTTCCTTGCTCAAAAGAGGAAGAAACTTGAGCCAAAAACACTCTCGTGCATCTTATTGGGCTATAACACTACCTTAAAAGAATACCATCTCAAGGATTCTGAGATGAAGAAAATTTATGAAAGTAGAGTTGTGGTTTATGAAGAGCCATCCTTTGACTCAATGATGTAGAAATAAGAAAAAACACTAACCACCTCTCACCAATTACTCTCCAATTCAGATGATGAGGAGACTTATCACAGAGAAGATGAGATATAAGGGGAGCTATATGTTGGTCTTAGATAATAAATAAATGTTAATATACATCCACCAAGTAGTTCTTCACATCAATAAATTAGTTCTTCACATCAGCAGTAGAGTTCCTGTTTCAAGTGGGTACAATGAACCATCAAAGACTGCCATGTGCAATCTCCCTAGAATATTTCATCTAGAGTGAGAATGAGGAGTCAAATAAGAAATGAGGTAAACTTTGCACTCATGAGTATAGTAGTTGTTATCTCCAAACTAGATAATGTTCAAGAAGCACTAAGCCAACCTCAGTGGAAGAAAGCTATGGATGTTGAATATGACTCACTCATGCAAAATCAAACTTGGGAACTTGTTGATATACCTACAAGAAAGAAACCCATAGGTTGCAAATGGGTTTTCAAAACTGAATACAAGGTAGATAGATCCATTGATAAGCAAAAATCATGACTTTTAACAAAGGGATTCTCATAAAGAAAGCATTGACTATGAAGAGACCTTTGCACCCACTATGAAGATCAAGGCCATCAGAGATGTTTGTACACTAGTAGCATATAATGGGTGTAAAATTCAATAGATGGATGCTAGGAGTGCTTTCCTAAATGGTGATCTCAAAGAAGTGTACGTGACCCAACCTGAAGTATTTGTTGATGAAAAGCATCCTAAAAAGGTATGTCATCTTATCAAAACATTGTATAGACTGAAACAAGCTCTTAAGGCATCGTACATCAAGATAGATGATCTCCTTTTACATCATGGTTTTACCCATAGCCCCTCAGATTCCAACTTATACATAATGAAGGTAGGGACATAAATCATCATTCTTATTTTGCATATAGATGATCTTGTGATCACTAGAAGTTTAGAAGATCATGTTGATATTGTAAAGAATGACCTCAAAATATCCTTCAACATGACTAATATGGGGCTACTCCATTACTATCTTGTCTTGGAGATATGGTAGAAACAAAATCACATTTTTATCTCCCAAATAAATTATGTCAAGACACTCCTAACAAATTATAAAAAGTCATATTGTAAACCTCTTTCAACACCAATGGAGAATGGTTTACAACTCTCTCAATTTCAGACTCACCTCAAGTGGATGTAATTCTCTATAGACAACTTTTTTGGAGTCTTATCTACTTAACCTACACTAGACCAGACATATGTTTTTCTATGAGCTGTCTCTCTAGATTCATGTAGGAGCCAAAGAAAAGTCACTAGGTTGCAACAAAACATGTTTTGAGATATGTCTGAGGTACACTTAGTACAGTCTAGAATATAAGAAAAATACTCAATTCTTCTTGTAGGGATACACTGACTCTAACTACACTAGATCTGTTGATGATAGAAAGTCAACATCAAGATACATATTTCACATAAAATCTAGACCAATCTCATAGATCAAAAAGAAGTTAATTTTTGTTGATCTCTCATCCACGAAGGTATATTGTCACACTGCACATGGAGCTATTTGCGAAGTGATATGGCTACATCCCATTCTGGATCATATGGGCATTAGTGAAGAGAAGTCACCTATCCTTCATTGCGATAGTTAGGGTGTGTTGAAGCTTGTGAAGAATCCTATTTTTCATGAAATAACTAAGCACATTGAGTTTGAATGTCACTACATTCGAGAGCAAGTCTTAAACCACCACATCCAGCTCTAGTACTACCCAACAGATGCATAGATAGCTGATATACTCACCAAATCCCTTGGAAAGGTGAAATTTGAGCTATTCAGGGGGTACATTTGTAAAAATAATGTAAAAAAGGTGAAATCTTAGCATAGCATATAATTTGTTTTTACATTATTTTTAGGTTATTAGGTATAACCAATTCTATTGCACTAGTCTCTATTTTAGATTATCTATCTTCTAGATTCTTCCTTTCCCGGCTAGTTGGTTACCATATTTTTGGTAAATAGGATTGTATATAATGTTGATCTGTTTCTCAAATAAATTAATCCAGTTCATTTTGTTTGATAACATAAATTATACTTTTTTTTACTTATTTGATTATAGTAGTAGTCATTTTAAGATCATTTTCTCTAAAAAGATTTTTTTTCCCTCGGAGGGTTCTCCTTTAATCATGTTAATGTGTAGAACATTCTACATACTTTGTGCATATCTCATGCATGCATCACAATCTAGGTGAGTACCATAGTGGTTTTATACAAGATTAAAAAAATTGTTTTGTTCATCAAAGTCTTGTATACTTTGGTATGCACTCCAGTCTGATTCTAAAGCATTAGATTTCCTTGCAAGAAGTTTGATTGTTTTCAAGGCTTCTAGACTAGTTATATCTAGTGGATTTCACATAGACTGTAACCTTTTCCTTTTTTTTTTTAAAAATAAATTTATTCTATTTGTTTTGTGGATTCTTGTCCTGCATCTTACTCAAGATGTTTTATTTTACATATTCCAATATCATCCTTTCAAGGCATAGGAGTAAGTATAGGTGTGTATCTACTTCTATGTTTATGAGGTTTATAAACACACTTGCTATAACTAGTAACTCATTCTTTTGGAAGAGATAAGGTCTCAAAGTTAATATGGATAATGTTATCTTATTCAGTAGTGGTTTTTGTACTAGGGAGAATCACCAAGTTGGATGGTACATTTTTAACATAATTATATAGAATAATAGGATATTTATAATATAAGGAAACCTATCAAGTAACTATGTTGAAAGGAATGGATTTAGGTTCCATATCAAGTTTTTTGAACTAGAGATTGCATTTGAGAAATTTAGGGATTGTCTAGCCTTCAAATTCTATGATGAAGTTAAGTGAGACACAACAAGTTACTTTTTTTTCATGGGGACAAATTAATTTATTGATCCTAACATAGCTTGAGCAATATCATTCATTGAATTATCTAATAGGATATAAAAAAGGAACATCTATTCTTTGTCTACATAAATGGACTGTAGCCCATTTGATTTGGCTTATATGGACAAATCAATATCCATTTTTGTATAAACTCTTAAAATGTTCTTTGGACAAAATATTGAACTATTTTCCATCAAGATTACCTAGAAAAATACATTGTGAATTAAATTTATTAAATGAAAATTTCATTTGAAAAGTTTGTTTAAATAAGTTCATCTTATAGACTTCGCTAAAATCTAGACTAGGAAATTTCAAATTTTCATCAATAGTTTCTAGAGAGATATATTAACTCAGAACATGATTATCTTCACTACTATTTATTTTCTTTGATTTTTCAATAAAATATGTAAAAGGAACATAATCGTTACTTATGTGGTCCATAATGATTGAATGTCGTAACTCTTTTTGGGAGAAATTTTAAAATCTACCACGAAAAGATCATTCAGGTAGTAATCTTATAATTATTCCTCAATCAAAATGAAATAATTATATATTCTTAGCGAAATAATGATAAAATAGATTCACAATGCCTAAAAAACCTTTAACACCCACTATCTTGCATACATTTGACAAAATTATGAAAGATTACAAAGCACATTAGAAGATCTTGAGGAATGTATGACACAGTTGGTTCCCTTAGTATATGGATTAATAATTAATAAAACTAATCAAATATACATGAAGTTAGTATGATTTCCCATATAGATAAGAAATAGTATATTTGCTCACTAAAATAAAGAATCAATATTATTTATTTATCATAGAAATTCTAAAAAACATGAAAAACTAGGATCTAATACCACTTTGATATTCAAGGACTTATCCAACATAGTCAAACCAATATGTATTCAAAACTATGCCAATAATATAGGACCTAATATTAGTAGTAATGCTTAATCCAAAAGGCATATCCAAAGGAGGTATCCCTAAATTAGGTTGTAGACAAATAAGCTGACACTTATAAAGATACATAATAATATTAAACAAGCATATCCTACTATGATTGATGATAATGAATGATCTTTGGCTTTTATATATAGAAAACCAAGAGTTATTTTTCATTAGTGAAGGGAGTAATTGATACACAGAATTGGGAACCAAGGTAACCTAAGAAATTGGATGAAAACCCCATCCAACTAGGTGAAATGACTTAAAGAGAGATTCATTAAATGTATGTTAGAATATAAATATGGTCTTATAAAAATAAATAATAATATTAAACAAGCATATCCTACTATGATTGATGATAATGAATGATCTTTGGCTTTTATATATAGAAAACCAAGAGTTCTTTTTCATTAGTGAAGGGAGTAATCGATACACAGAATTGGGAACCAAGGTAACCTAAGAAATTGGATGAAAATCCCATCCAACTAGGTGAAATGACTTAAAGAGAGATTCAATAAATGTATGTTATAATATAAAAATGGTGTATTTCATGGATGGAATCTAACATCATGAGGAAAAAAAGAAAGTAGGCCATCCCACCACTCACATCACTATTTGGTGTGTTAGATTTTCCTACTCAAAATAATGAAGTGATATGGATATGAGTCCCTTACATATAATCATCATTGGGACTAAGGTACAATATGATGTAATTGGAAAATTCAAGGGAGAATCCCACATTGATAGCTTATAAGGTAACCTTAACATACACCAAATTGGTTGAATACAATTAGATTCAACTCCAAGGTTTTATTTCACAGTTAAAACCATATACATCATTGTATTAATAAAAAATGATCAATCACTCACATTTGTCAAAATGTGAAATGTCTATGGCATTTGGTGGAATAACACACACCATAAATTCCCATCCATGCTTCTAAAATGAGGGGATCCCACCAGGAATTTCAATAGACATGTCACTACTAATATCATATACATCATCAATCCTTTGATAGGTTTCTAAAACATAGTCATCCCAACTATATTCATTATGAATACATAGATCTAGAATCAATATTTCAACTTTATCATGGTTATAAGGAGTTTTTTATAGGAATCCATCAATTAATTGGGTAGTAGTTGTCTTAGGGAATTTACATAATTATATACCAAACTTATAACTTAGCCTTTTAGTGTCATGATTGTAGAAACAATGTATAAATTGGTATTCAAACTAAAGATATTCATACATATATTTACATGTAGGTTCAAATAGGACTTCATCAAAATAAAGGCCAAGATCTACATGCATAAATATAATGTTAAATTAAGGACCTGTGGTACTTGAAACATGGTTTTGTATCTAGTCTTCTTGGCTTATATTTTACCATTCTTATGTTAGCATGCCATCAGGTCATGTTGTAAAGGATCTTATTACCCTATTTATTCTAATGTTTATATCAAATTTTCATTATAACATGGATCTAGCTTTAATGATTCTAAATTATTCAAGGGATTGTTTTTTTCCAAGCAAGAAAATTGACTCATCAAAGACTTCCAAGTTCCTTGTCCAAATATTTCTTTGTGATTTAACCCAAGTACCAATATTACCATACTCCTTAGACATAGATGGATGGTGTGGAGTAGGAAATGGTACTCTATATTACATACAAATTCTAATTGAAAGATTACATGGTTCGGCTAAAACACAACAAATAGTCTTTGGTAAGATGTAAGAGGATGGTATGGAGCTAATAATATCAAATCTCAATGGAGGAATAAAAGTATGGTGGGAATCCCTAACTCCTGAGTAACATGATGTACTGAGTATCTCCATAGCTGACTTTGTAGATGATATAATATATGAATATGTTGGAGATATGAATAATGTTGATGTAATTGAATATAATAAACTTTATATAATGAAACTCAACAACAAGAATTACTGAGACAAATTCAAATGTGAATTTCCCTATCTAGTAATAAAAACTAAACAAAGCCAAAATACTAAATCAAATGATTTTTTTGTTAGTTTAATCTCAGATGTTATAATTGACAAAGTCATTTCTCACATCACAACTAAAATAGATCCCACAATAGGTGAAAAGGCTTCCATTGATAAAATGACTCTTGAAAATAGTTTTCAATCTGCCAAATAATATTTGTAACTTCAATTTAAGAATAAATCTATTGCATCCCTGATTAAGAAACATATGAAGTCCATAAGTGGAACTATTTGTATTTTTTTTGGGTTTGGTCCTCCATATTATTATGGTGAAGACCCTACTCATTGCTTCAACCACAAGAAGGGTAAAAGATAAAAAAAGAAAAAGAAAAATGGAAAAGCCATACAAGTATAAGAGAAGGTTTTTCACTCACAAAACATATGTTAAACCTAAAAGGAGCATTCTATGGAAAAGGATAATTTATGTTATTTGTGTCGATGATGGTCATATTTACCCCACAAGTCTTAATAAGAAAAAATATCCTACAAAGATAAATATGGAGCCATATTACCACAAGAATAACTTCATATTATATTTGAATTCAGCTCAAACTCTGAAGTCTATTCTATGCCCACTAAAGATGATATATCTTGAGTTGAATATAAACATCATATTAACTAGATTGAATAATTAACATCTCCTTGTGATTCAAAAATGAAAACTTTTTATTACAATAGATGACAGTGTTAAATCAAGAATCTAGAATCTGACAGTTACAAAACCTTCTCTCAACAACCAGATTGCCTATACATCTAATTCCTTCCCTCAATGTTTAACTCCAAGATCTTCATAGCGATAATGGTGATCTAAAGGGAAAAGGAAATTATGTTGAATTTCCTAGTGACCTATGTAATTTACAAAATGAAATGGGATATAAATAAAATATCAAATCCCAAAATTCCTAGTACTAAAATCATCATAGAAACACATAAGCTTTCTCATCAGATTTTGATAGCCTAGACCTAAAGCTAGGCATAGACCATGATAAAGTTATTAATTAAAATACCATCCCATTATATCCAAAGTAAATTAAGATTGGACATTAAGAAACCAAAGATTCACTTTTCAAAAGATTAGTCTAGAAAAGCCATAGTGAATTGGCCTCTCTAATTTTTTATGTGAATGAACATTTTAAGTAGAAAAGAGGAAAAATGAGGTTGGTCATAAACTTCAAGAAATTAAATGATGGATAATCCCTATATGATATCCCATCCCAAATAAGATAATTATAATCAATTAAGGGAATGTTGTGTGTTTTCAAAGTTTTATTTCAAAATTGGATTTTGACAAATTGTTATTGAGCCCAAAGATATTTATAACACTATAAAAATGTAATCCAACAAGAAGATATGCATGAATTTAAAATAATTCCTTAACATGATTATGGTCACTATTATCCTCTTTGAAGTTGTTTAATACAATCCTAATTCTTTCTTATTATACATATAATGGAGTTTACACAAACTTTATATATGGACATTAAATTTTATGAACTAAAAAAATTATCACCCTCCTAACAAGGGAGGAAACTTGAATATGGTTAAATTAATATGTAAAAAAACACACATATAAATCAATAGAGGAAGGATAAGATACTTATGCTCTTGACTAAAGCATAAAAAAATATATAAAAAATAGAAACATGAACAAAGTATTTTAGGAGGGGTTCATCCTTTGCACCTTTAACTCCTCATGCATCATGAACATCATCTCTTTGAAAAGTCAAGAATTTGGGAAGGTAACATGAAAGAAATTTAAAAAAAGAGTTTATAATGGAAAATAATTGGAGCTAAATTTATTAAATATGTTTCTGCACACAAGGGTAAGCCAAGGATAACTTGAATTTGAAGTTCATGAAGTCATACAAAATAGGGATTTCCCTTATTTGATTTTATTATTTAATGTTATAACAATGAGTTCAACACCTCTCCATAGGTTAAAAGAGTAATTGAAGGTTTTTATATAGAGGTGCCTTGTATCCCCCTCCCCTATTCTGCAACCCCTTCCTCCCCCTCCCAATTGTGTTTTGTGTGTTTTTATAAAAACATGTGATGATAAACACTTTTAAGTTGATGATAATAATTATTTTTAATATATTTTCAACCAAATTTGTATATATCATTTATGAGAATGCCTCCATTAATAATAGGTTTTAATTTATTTGAAATTATTGTATGTTCCTCTTGTAGTTATTGCCATCTCTCATATTATCCATATACCTTAACTCTTTGTACAAAAAGGTATCCTCCTTAGCTTTCTCTTTGTTCCCCATTACACACACAAACATACACACTCGCATGCACACACACACACATACACACACAATATATATATATATATATATATATATATATATATATATATATATTTAGTCTACAACTATAATGGTGGGTAGAGTGTAATTCACTGAGTAGTTCAATTTTATGTTTTTCCTTAAATTTGATGTATGTTTGACCATCACATGTGAATATCAACCTTAAATTTGGTATATATTCGACCATTATCTATAATTCTATAAAAAAATTCTTCTTTTTGGAGAATTCAATTGAAAAAAACATAATATTTTAGCCATATGATGGAGTTTGAAGCTCTTATTTAATATTGAAAAGATTATTTCAACCTTAATACATTTGCGTAGCTAGATAGATGCCATTGTCAACAATAAATATAAAATTGGAAGAGAAGGTAATGACATCATTAATAAACATGATATATAAAAAATTCAAAATAATAACCTTGAGATTGATATCTCTTAACATATGCCAAATGAATTTATTTAAAATATATGTGCTAATTTATAATATCATTTTTTATTACTAAACAAACATAACATATTATAAAGATAATTATGCTAGAGGCATCTCTATTAGAGTGCCATCTCCTCAAATTCGTCTCACATAAGATTAAAAAGGAATATTCGCAGGCTCTGAGCAACGGAAAAAATTTCAGACATCTTACTGCTGAAAAACCATTAAATATCTAACAAATGGCAGTCATGCCCTCTTTGCAGAGAAAAATAGTCTTCTATTCCGTCAGACAAGGGTTGTTGGAGAACCTTATGGATGAATGCGTGCCCTGTTCTCTTGTCGGATGTCTTCAAAATATTTGCAATCCCTATCATTTAATGGACAATTAAGAGGTGGATCGAATTAATATGGCATTTCATTTTTTCACTTTCAACTCTCAACTTTCAATTCAACGCCATACTGGTATAGTTGAGAGAACAATAATTCTCTACGAGAATCATTTCCCCCTAAAAACTTGACCACGTCTTTCCTCAATTTAATCATCTCTTCCTGGTATTTGCTTTTGGAGGCACCACTTTTAGTCTTGAGTTTATCAATCCTATCGAGTAGCTCTTATTTTGTTTTATTAATAAGTGAACAACATACAATATCCTCATATCACAATGCAACATAACCACGTTCGAACCCACAATCATTATTGTTTTTCCAAACAAGTGAAGGGAGAGATATATTTGAATCTAAACATACGTGCCTTTTGACGAATGATGTCTTCTTCCTCCTGCTCCAGAAAGAAGGCATTGAAATTTTTGATTTCCGCATTCAGCAACGCCACAAACTCCGATTCCTGAGCAACACTAGGGCTAATTGACATTTGCTTCAACATCCTGCACTAGAAAATCTGTGAAGGAACTCTTTTGGTTTGCTCACACTAATTACCATCGAAGTCGGCAGATGCGATCCTCTTAGGTCTTCTGTCAGTGAAAGATAAACGTGGCCTTCTAATGGATGATGAGAATAAGCTTCCTATATATTATATAATCAAAGTTCTATATATAAACATTTTTGTAATATATAATAAGTAATATGTAATATACATATAATATTAAAATATATATTATCTAATCAACTATAATATAAAAACATATATTATCTAAACTAATATAATATTAAACTATATATTATATAATATAATATAATATTGGTGTATATTATATAAACCAATATAAGATTCATATATATTATATAATCAATGTTTTATATATAAACATTTTTTAATGAAACATATTTATATATTAACCAAATAGAAATATACAAATAATTCATTAAAAAATATACGCGGTATGATAGCATGCCACGTAGTCACACTAGGTAAAGCCTAGAAGTTATAAACGAAAGTATCACTAACAATTAGGCAAAGCCTAGAAACAAGTCACATAATAGAAGAGAAATTTACGCAATAAGAGCAAGGCCAGAAGGTGGCAGATCCATATCATCCAGACCCTAGCCCGATCTTGGCAAGTCATTACCATCTAGAATAGGCTCCCAGCCAGTAGCTTAAGTTATGTCCCTATCATCATCTTCTTCTTGTGCAAAATGGCTATATAAATCTTGGGGAACTCTTCTAGCATGCCCGATTGTCCTCCAGGTGGTACCCTCCAAACATCCAAGCATAGAGGAGGAGGAGTGTCCAAGTCATCTTGCCTAGTCAAGGAAGGAGGCAACAACTACCACCCTCGTTGCTACATAGGAGGGTTCATGCACTGGTATGGGGTGCCAATGTGAGAGTGGTAATAGGAACAATTGCGATGATGCTCACCATGAGGCAATAAATCCATTCTATCCTCCAGTTTGGGATCCCTGGGCAGAGATGGTGGACCCTGAGCCATTACACAAGGAGCGTCTCCCTAGTGGGAGAGGAGATCCTAAAGATGCCTAAGCTCCATAGTCACTTTATTGGCTTGGACTTGAATCTACAAAATAACATTGGAGATGATAGAGAAATTATTTATAAAATAAATATTACAATTAGTAGATGAATTATTAAACACAAAATTCTTTATTTCTTTCCAAAGCCAGAAGAGAATCTCCACTTTGAAAGTATGCCAGACTTATGAGTATTTGAAGGTCATCACAAGTTTATCTCCGAAGATGTGTTGCCAATGAAAAAATTTGGGGTGGAAAGGTTTGAAGAGATCATGGATCCAAGTCTAGACCCTTTGAGTTTTGGAACAATATCATAAAAGATGAGGAAGCATTTCAAGGTGGCCACAAAAAGGACTGTAGGTAGGTGGACTCCTAGTTGGACAAGTCTTTTGCCAATGGGTAAGCCTTGGTGCAATATACACGAAGCAAATTGAGAAAACATGGGCTCCACACAAGCCCCCTAGATAATGTTTTAATATAATATCCACATAGTAATAGATGAGTGCAACCCCCAATGGGCAGTAAGCTTGTCCACCATGGGCAAATTGGGAGGGGGGTGAGCCATCCATAGCCAAGCCGAGGAGTGTAATTGCAAAGAGGCATCTTTACATACCATTTCCAATCCTTCCATGATGGATGAGTGGAGTGGACCAAGATTTTGTGGAGCATGGAGGCTAGCATGGCATTACGAATCTCCTGGTAGGATTCTTGGTCTGCAATGGCTAACCAAAATTTAGATTTTACCTCCTCCTAGGAAATCTAAGAGCGAGATTGCCTACAAAAGATATCCTAGATGGTATGAATTCATCTACAAAAAAGATTAAGAGTGTTGATCTAAGGGACTTCTACCATGGGCACTTCATTGAGATTGAAAATAGGAGACCACCAGAGAGAATGGATGTTAGCAGATAACCCATTATGAAATCTAGAACCATTCCAGAGAAACCATGGCTTAATCTTTTCCTAGGCCTTCCAGATGCTTTTGGCCACAAAACACCCTATGATTTATATGAGAGACTGATTGAAGTGCAAATTGGGGAAGCTGATCTATTTTTAAGACTTCTTTCCCTTAGGCAAGCCTGAGGAGATACAGTGTCTGAACAACACCTTCCAAGATTCTTGGACCTCAATGGCCCACACAATCCATTTGACATATAAGGCAATTCCTTCCAGGCTATGTCAATGAGCCCCATCTCTTTGACATCATGCATGAGGTAAAAATATTTCCATGCCACCCTATGGAATCCTTTACCTTGGGGTGAAGTGGCCCAAAGAAAATATCTAGCAATTTCTCCAAATTTTGGTAATATTTTTTAGAGGGCACCCAACATGATGAGTAGTAAACATGGGTAGTCAAATTTTTCTACTAATGAAAGAGACTTGGTAACCTAGTATTCTAGATTCTTCAAAACTCTGTCAACAATATATTACCATAACAAGGGTGGTAAAGCATTAAAATTATAGGAGATGGAAATAAATTAAAATATTTTATCATGTTGGATCCACTTCCAACCAAATTTAGCAGCCCACACTAGTGGAGGGAAGTAAGATTGTCTATAGAAACAAGTGTTCTGCCATTGGATGTTGGAACTAGAGGCTAGGCAGAAGGTGTTGAGACACTGTAAGGCATTGTCCCCATTGGATTTATCCTCAACGAGAGTAAGGAAAGAGTCATCTATAAAGAGGACATTAAGAAATTGCATATGTTCTTACAAGTTTTTGACATCAAGAGGGAGATAAATTCCCTTAAAAAGGCCCTTAGCTTAGGCATTCCTTAGAAGATATCCAAAACCCTCAGCTGTAAACACATATAAAGCAGGAGCTAACGATAACATTTGATGAATGGAATGAAATAAGTTGAACTACTCAGAGGTGACTCTATTAAGAGAGAGGATGACCAAATCATATATAAAAAACATCTGGATGCTTTAGATGAAGATTGGCTCAAAGGCCAAATCTTGAAGCATGACTAGTATGAATGCCCATTTGATACGGTCATAAGATTTTTCAAAGTCAATTTTAATGAACATAGCTTGTTGCTTAGACCATTTGGCCTAATCCATTATTTTCTAGATGGCAATGATGTTATCCAAAATATAAAGGCTTTTGGTGAAACACATTTATTTTGAGCACATGATGGGAGGTAGCATATTATGTAGTTGGATCGCTAGAGCCTTGGCAATGATTTAATAAGAGATATTCAGGAAGGTGATGGGCTACTAGTTGCAAATCAACTTAAGATCTCTCTTCTTAGGTATGAATTTAATATTTCTTTTGTTTATATTTTTACCCAACAAATGAATGTGAAATGCTTCTTGATAAAACTTATACAAGTCACCCCCCATAAGGTCCCAAAGGTATTTATAGAATTCGTAGGGGAAACCATCAATGCCAAGAGCTTTGTCATTATCCATGTGAGACACTACCTCATGTAAATCATCAACAGTGAGGGGTCTGTCGCAAGCCACCCACTTGGTGGGAGTGAGTTTATAAGGCACCAATGCAAGGCATTATTGAAGGATAATTTTATGCTCAGTCAAACATGATTGAGCTTTGAACACTTGTTGATAATGGAAGATAAAAGATTGCATAATTTGTGGGGTATCTATGAGTTTGTTTCCAACCTTAGAGACGACTTTAATTTTCTACTTTGATTTCTTAACTCATAGCATTTGGAAGAACTCATTTGAAGCTTTGTCCCCTATCTTAAGCTAATGAATCCTAGATTTGACTTCAGCTCCTTGGGCATTGTAGTTGTCTATAATCTGAATGCAATGCTACAAGGATGTAACTCTCATTTGTAAGATCTCATTTAAGGGATCCTTTTCTAGGGTTGAAGGTGTGTGGCTCAGCTTTGAGGTAGTATCACACTAAGAGTGTCTCCAAATTTTAGCAAGTTGGCGGCCATAGATTCATAGAAAATAAGAGGTCCGTTTAATAGCATCTTCCCACCAAAGAATCTAACTAGATTTTTGGGAAGGACATGGATCCAAATTCCAAACACTCCTAATGTGTGCTACTATGGACCCATGTTTGAGCAAGGAGGTGTTAAGGAAGAATTACATTTTGTGGTCTTTGGGTTTCATAACCTACCATGTCACTATGAACTGAATAGGGGGTGGTTGAAAAGACCAAAATTCAGCAATGCTTGTACCAGAGGAAAAAAATCATTATCAAAATAGAAGTATGGTTCGGTGGACATCATTTCCCTATTTAGACATTTTAGAATCTGAGTAGGGCCTTCTATAAAATTACTCCAGGTGTACCAAACTCTATTTTTAGGCTAATGGGTTAAATTGAGGTCATAAAGACCCCATTTATTGCACATGTAAAACTATGCCTCCCTTTTGCCAGCTGCCCACCTCATAGACAAGTGGCCCACTTTGTCCTCAAGAGTCACCACCATATTAAAGTCACCACATAATATCCAATGGGAATGAGGAAGATCATCCACTATCCACCGCTATAAATGGGTACACTCCAAGGCGTCATTTGAGACATAAATATTAATAAAGCCAAAAGAGTGGCTTTTAATGTTTAAAAAAACCCATACTAACTGGTTGGTGGAGTCCATGTCAAATTTCACTAAATGTGAGCACCACCTTGGAGAAATGAATGTGATCACCCCTCCACATCTTGCAACATGGTTGCCATAAAGAATGATACTACCATGTTAGATGGAATTATTGATAGCCATCAATAAAAAATACACCACCTTGATTTCTTACAGATAAAAAATGTCGATCTTGAGAAACTTTCTTCCAAAATCATGCACAACAAACTTGTATTTTGGGTCTGTGAAACCCTGAACTGTTGAGTGTGAATCCCTTTGGGCCTATCACATGACTATGATGGTACATTTTCAGGGCTTAGAGAGCTCCAATGATGTGGAGAGTACATTTTGAATTTACTTCTCATGTGTGTGAATATTATTAAATGCTTATTTAATAATTTTCATGTTGATTTCTGTGCTTGTTAGAAGTGGGATTGATTTCTTTATTTTTAGGGAATTAATTGTTAATTAAATAATATCCATATGAGTAGAATTATTAAATATTTTATTCAATAATTTATATGATCCATTATGGAAGTGGGATTGATTTCCATATGAGAAAATTATTATATGTTTTATTTAATAATTTCTATGATGTATTATGGAAGTGGAGTTGGTTGTTATCACCTTTGCATTGGAAGTTGTGCCTTTTGGAAGAGTATGGCATGTTTTCACTTGATGAAGGCTTATGGATAAGCATTATTAGGTGGAATGGCATGTTTCTTCATGGATAGAGCTTATCTTAATGGAGAATGGTGAGTTCTCCTTGGGAGATGGATTTATTTATCATTTGTTATATATATAGGGTGTGGTGTGACCTTTTTAAGGTTCTTGATGATTATTATTTTTAGGTGTGGCTTTTCAAAGAAAGTGTTAAAGTGCAGGTGCTCTACAAAGTGAAGGTGTTCATTTACAAGGTGTGGTATAGTAGCTTAGGAGATATAGTAAAGTGCAGGTGCAAGTGAAAGTACAGCTTTTGTACAACATTTTCTATAGGAGATGTTTCTATTTCTATGAGAGTTAACTGTAATCTTGTTTTAGATTGCCATTTTATTTGAGGACTTTCTTGGTGTATGTAACCCACATTGGGCGAGCCATGATATATCTATGTTATGTGTTATTTCTATTTTTTAGAATTTTCTTTATTTATCAAATATTAACTATTATTTAAGGAATTGATTTCGTGATGCATTTGGTGCATAGTTAATGCTGACTTTATACATTTAAAATATAGTTTATGTGTTTTAAATTAAAGATTTTTCAGTGGATTAAATATGGTTTTAATTCACTAAATTCCTAACAACTAGTATCACAGCTTTAATGGTGTTTTAGCTGAAGTGGTAAATCATAGGAAAGGTTATTAGCTTTAGTGGGAGCTATGGGAAAGAAAAAATCAGATTCAAAGATGAGAAATTTGATGGCAAAAGTTTTGTTTTGTGAAAAATATAGATGGAAGATTACTTGTATCAGAAATAGCTTCAACTCCCCTTATAGGGGAAAGTAGAACAACCTACAACTATGAGTGATGTGGATTAGACATTCCTTGATAGGAAGGCATTGGGAGCCATACAGTTATGCCTTGCATCTTCTATTGCATTTAACATCATAGATAAAATAATTACAAAGGATCTCATGGATAAACTTGTAAAGTTGTATGAAAAACCCTCAACTTTAAATAAAAAATTTCTTATGAAAAGATTGTTTAACATGAAATTGTCTGAGAATGGTTTAGTTTCTAGTCATTTAAATGATTTTAACATGGTTGTAAGTATTCTCACTTCTATTGAAATTAAGTTTGATGATGAAGTTAGATATTTGATTATTTTGTGTTCTTTACTTGATAGGTGGGATAGATTGGTTATGGTCATGATTAATGCAATCCCTATCAAGAGAAGCTTGAATTTTAAAGATGTTGTAGGTGTAATTTTCTATGAGGAAATACGAAGGAAAAACACTGGTAAATCATCTTCAAGTAATGCTTTGTCTATTGATACTAGAGGGAGGTAAAAGGACAAGATCAAAGGAAACCATGGAAATTCTAAGGGTAGATCTAAATCCAAGATGATATGTTAGCATTGTGGGAAGAGTGGACACTCAAACAAGGATTGTTGGTTACTTCAAGATAACAAGGGAAACAAGAAGGAAATGAATGAAGTAAATGTGACATCAGGTAAATCATGTCAGGATACCTTAATTCTTTTTATGAATAGATTTTATGAGTTTTGGGTATTAGATTTAAGGGCTTCTTTTCATGCGAATCTACATAGACATTATATTACTAATTATGTTCAAGAGAATTTAGGACATGTTTATCTTGATGATGATGAATCGTGTGAGATAGTAGGAAAAGGTTGTGTTCAGGGGAAAATACAGAATGGGAACACATGGAACCCTAAGTATGTTAGACACATGCCTATGTTGAGATGAAATTTAGTTTCAGTGGGGTAATTGGTCAGTGAGGGATGTTTTGTTATGTTTACTGTAGATTCTTGAAAAGTTACCAAAGGTGATCATGTGATTTTGAGAGGTAAGAAAGTTGGTACTTTATATTTAACTAGTAGTGTTGATTCTTGTGATTTAGTTGTTGCAAATGGAGATGCAACTATGTGGCACTACAGGCTCAATCATATGAGCCATAAGGGCATGAAGATATTAAAAGATTAGTTGCTTGGATTGAAATATCTAGATCTAGACTTCTGTGATAATTATGTGTACAAAAACAAGTGTGAGTTAAGTTCCTGAAAGTTGGACCCACAAAGAAAGAGCACAAGTTAGAGTTAGTGCATTCAAATATATGGGGACCAGCTCAGGGATATTCTATTGGTGGTTCTAATTATTATGTCACATTTATTGATGATACAACTATAAAAGTTTGGGTTTATTATATTAAAATAAAATCTGATGTATTTGACACTTTTAAAAAGTGGAAAGTCTTGATTGAGAATGAAATAGGTCTCATGTTAAAATGTCTCAGATTAGATAATGGAGGTGAGTATTGTAGTAATTTTTTATTTGATTATTATTCTAACAATGGAATTCATAGACAAAGGATGATTTCAAGAACTCCACAAAAAATGAGCTATCTAAAAGGATGAATAGAACAATAATGGAATGTGCTAGAAGCATGAAGTTACATGTAGGGTTGTCTTTATAGTTTTATGTAGAAGCAGTTAGCATGATAGTATATCTGATTAATAGAGGACCTTATATACCTTTGAATGGAGTCATTCCTAAACAAGCTTGGTATGGTAAGAATGTTGATTATTCTTTTCTTAAAATATTTTGATGTGAAGCTTTTGCTCTCATCAAGAAAGAGGATAGGACCAAGTTAGAGGCTAAATCAAATAAATGCACATTTGTTAGATATGGTGAGGATGACTTTGGTTTTTATTTATGGAGCATTAAAGATAAAAAATATTTTGATCTAGATATGTAGTCTTTAATGAAAAAGTCAAGTATAAGGATTTGTTGTAGGAAAAGTAACATGGACAAAAAGAGTACACAATATTAGATGTCCTTACAGATGCCAAAGTATATAATGAATTAGTTCAAGAAACTTCTACAAAAGGACCCCAAAATCTTATGGTAAGAAGGTCTTTTAGGGTAAGAAAAAAACCTAAACTTTTTTCTCTTTCTTTGAATTATTTGTTACTCATTGACAATGGAGAACCAAAGTGTTATGAGGAAGCAATGCAAGTAGATGACAGGATGAAATGGGAACAAACCATGGATGAAGAGCATAGATATCTAATGGAGAACCAAATGTGAGATTTGGTAAGGCTACCCAAGGGCAACAACTCATTTCCAAACAAGTGGATCTTTAAAATAAAAGAAGAGGATGAAGGGAGAAAAAGGTATAAATCCTTGTTGGTGGTCAAGGGGTTTGCAAAAAAATTTAGTTATTGATTTTGATGAGATTTTTTTTTCTATTATAAAAATAACTTCTATTAGGATTTTTCTTGATTTAGTTACAGTTGAGGATTTGATTTAGAATAATTAGATGTGAAAACTACTTTTCTTCATGGTGGTTTGAATGAAGAGTTGTATATCATGTAGCCACAAGGATATGAGGTTAAAGGAAAGGAGAAATATGTGTGCAGATTAAGGAATATCTTGTATGGCCTAAGACAAGCTCCATGATAATGGTATAATAAATTTGATTGTTTTATGTTGGAACAAGAGTATAAAAGGTCTAATTCTAACCATTGCGTGTACATCAAATATTTTGATGATGGTTCCTTTATTATTTTATGATTGTATATGCATGACATGTTAGTTGAAGGAACAAACATACATCATATTCATATGATCAAGAAATAACTTAGTGACTCCTTTTCTATGAAGGATTTGGGTGCTGCAAATAAAATCCTTGGTATGAGAATTACTCATGACAAAAATGAGAGGAATTTGGTTTTATCCCAATCAAAGTATGTGAGGAAAGTCTTGGAAAGGTTTAGTATGTTGAATTATAAATCTATTGGTAATCCTTTGGCAGACCAGTTTAGATTATCAAAGGAAAAGTGTCTCAAGATGAAAGCTAAAAAGCTTAAGATGTCCAAAGTACCTTACTCATCGATAGTTGATAGCTTGATGTATGGTGGGAGTTGTGAATAGGTATATGAGTGATCTAGGTTATGTTTATTGGCAAGTAGTGAAATATATTCTTTAGTATTTGATAGGAACCATTGATGTTGCATTATGTTATCGTGGATTAGATACCTCTTTGCATGGTTATGTGGACTCGAATATAGTAGGGGATATTAATAGCAGGATAAGTATGACATGATATATATTTACTATTGGAGATACATTGGTCAGTTAGATTTCCAAGATACAGAAGGTTGTGGTTTTGTTAACCACATAGGCAGAGTATGTTGATACCATGGGGCTAGCAAAGAGATGATTTGGGGAATGAGAAAGAAGCTGGGAGACTACACAGTGATAATCAGAGTGTTATTTATTTAGAAAATAACTATGCTTTCCATTCGAGGATGAAACACATTCAATTACATTATTACTTCATCATGGGAACTTTAGAGGAGAACCTGATAAATTTGGAGAAGATTCATAGTAGCCAAAATCTTATGGATATGATGACCAAGGTGGTCTCATTGGACAAGTTGAGACTATGTTCAGATTTGGTTGGTTTTAGTGATCATGGAGCAGTGATAGATTATGTTCAGGAGAAACGGTCTCCAAGGGAGAGATTATTGAGTGTGGATCCCTTTAGGGTTATCATATGACCATGATGGTATGTTTTGGGGGATTAGAGAGCTCCAAGGATGTGGAGAGCACACTTTGCATTTAATCTTCATGTGTGTGAATATTATTAAATTCTTATTTAATAATTTTTATTTTGAATTCCATGCTTGTTGGAAGTGGGATTGATTTCCTTATTTTTAGAGAATTAATTGTTAATTAAATAATTTCCATATGAATAGAATTATTAAATATTTTGTTTAATATTTTATATGATGTATTATGGAAGTGGGATTGATTTTTATATGAAAAAATAGTTAAATATTTCATTTAATAATTTTTATGATGTATAATGGAAGTGGAATTGGTTGTTATCACCTCTACATTGGAAGTTGTGCTTTTTGGAGGAGTATGCATGTTTCCACTTGATGGGGACTTATGGATAAGAATTATCAAGTGGAATGGCATGTTTCTTCATGGATAGAGCTTATCTTGTTGAGAAATAGTGAGTTTCTCCTTGGGAGATGGATTTCTTCATCATTTGTTATATATACAAGGTGTGGTGTGACCTTTTAGAGGTTGTTGATGATTTTTATCTGTAGGTGTGACTTTTAGGAGAAAGAGTAAAAGTGAAAGTGTTTTAAAAAGTGAAGGTGTTCATTTATAGGGTGTAGTATAGTAGCTTGTGAGATACAGTAAAATGTAGGTGCAGGTGAAAGTGTAGCTTTTGTGCAACATTTTTTACAGGAGATTTTTTTATCTCTGTGAGAGTTCATTATAATCTTGTTTCAGATTACTATTTTTTTTAGGACTTTTTTGGTGTATGTAGCCGACATTGATTGAACCACATTATATTTGTGTTATGTGTTATTTCTATTTTTTAAAATTTTCTTCATTTAGCAAACATTAACTATTTTTTGAGGAATTGATTCCATGATGTATTTGGTGCATAGTTAAATCCAATTTTACACATTTAAAATCTATTTTATATCTTTTAAATGAAACATTTTATTGTGGATTAAATCTGGTTTGAATTCACTTAATTCCTAAAATGAAAATTCTATGAAAAATAATTCATAGATGATAGGTGTCAATGGACATGTCTTTCAAGTCTAGCCCTTCAAAGACAACATATTGATTATGCAAAAAGGTGCCCACTATTGGCACTTAAAAAATAATCAAATTCTTTCCTCACAACAAGGTCAATTTGGTTCTCTCCTTCTACCTCATCCCTCCTTTGAGGAGGGTTGCGAGAGCGTTTAGGTGTCTATCATCGATCAAGAAGTGGAAGAGTGATTGGGTGTGAGTCTGAAAATCTAGAGGAACTGGGCATAGAGGCCTTGAAATCTTAGGATAAGATGTTAGCATCCAAAGGGGTGTTAAACACACTAGGATTTTCTACCAATTTTGGGGCTTCACCCTAAGAGGGTTTTTTCTTAGAAGGAGCCTACTCCCGCGGGCCATTGTTCCAATATGACTTTCCTAATTTGGGACTAGCAACTGTGTTTGTGGATTTAGAGTGGGTGTTATTCTTCCCTATTGTAGTCCATACATCCTCAATGATTTTTTTGCTAGCTTCAGGAGAGGGCTTGTTGGAGAGGATGAGAGGTTGGACACATTGTTTCAAGCCAAATGAGGGAGATAATCATGTATCTTATGTTATGTGGCTTGGTAGTGAAAGCAAGTGTTAGGCAAGTTGATATATAGGACTCATTGAGAGTACCGCACATCCCCAACTTGAATTTATACAAACTCCTTGAGGTCTCAAAAAAGCTCTACTTCTACATAGATCCTTTTTTATGGTCTAGTAGAGTAGAACCAATTTTCTTCATGACAAACCACATGGCTTATGGAGGATGCTATCTGGTGAATAAAGTGCTAGCAGGGGAGTAGGAGGCCTAAAAATTCTACTCAAACTAGGAATTTAAGAGCAATGTGCTATGAGACCACAAAGTCTCATGTCTAGGGGAAGATAAACATTAGTGAGTTTCTAACATACTAAGTAGCAGACTTGTGGAGGATTCCTCCTGTATGGGAAGGGTCATACAAACAAAAGATAAAAAACCCTTGGTCATGTTATGGATGCTCTCTAGCTTAATTCCATGTGCTGCCTAGTGAGTTTGAATCCAATACCATAACATACTTTCATAGGGGATTCTCCTAACAAAATATCCTATTAAAAAAAATTGCACTAACCATTAACACACAAAATTAAATTTAGGAATAGGCAATATAACATCAGGTTCCAAAGTATTACCTTGTGCTAAACCTTTGGGACAAACTTCCTTAGGAGCTTACAGAGGACCATTGCTTGATACTCCACCATTCTTCTCCGCAACTGAAACAACCAAGATAGAATGGGGAAAAGTCATTATAAAGGTTGGTCTCGTTTGAAGGTGAGAAACCCTAAATGGAAATAAATGCAAGTCTCGTAGGTGACTAAGACTGTAGTATGACATAACACTAAGCAGACAGAAAAACAAAGACCAACTCAATAACATGCATGGAAAAAATCCTAGAAATATAATATTAAAATATATGTTCTATATTTTATTATTTAAATATTCAAATATACTATTAAAATATATATTACAATATTATATATATATATAATCTAATCTAATCTTAAAGTATATATTATATAATATAATATTTATACTATATAAAATAGTATAAGATTCATATATATTATATAATCAATGTCATATATATATATATATATATATATATATATATATATATATATATATATATATAAACACATGTATATAATAGAATCTAATATTATATTAAAGTACATATTATATAAAATAATATTTAGATATATTATAAAATCAATGCTTTATATAAATAATTTTACAATATATATTTCATTAGCGATGTTATATATATTCATATATATAACATATAAATATATACGAGAATTCACAATTGAAAGATAAAAAATCTTTAACAATTGTTATAATGATCAAAATTAAATTGCATTGACATTATATGCCACCCTGCCATTTGCATGTATTCTTTCTATGCAGCTTATAATGGCAGACAAGACGTTTAGAGGATGCATTGAAAGAGTAAGGGTCACACTTAATGTAGACAAGACTCCTCTAAGCAGTGGCCACCCTGGTAATCAATAGGCATAATGATATTTTATTTGCAGAAGTCTTACTTATAGCTCTTACGCAGGTCATTGTATTCTTGATTTATTAGGTTGGTGAGCTTGATCAGTGACTGAGGTGAACAAGGTTGCAACTATCTTCCAAAATTCTGAATATAGTTAGAGGTAAGATTTGTGTTATTATACTGACTATGCACATCTTTAGATTTAATATATTATTTCCCCTATCTTCTTCTACTCACTGGGATGTTTCTTTTGAGTGCAGATATAGTTCTTTTATCATTTTCCATATGATTATCTCTCAACCATTAGAACCCCAACACATCCTAAATACGTGGTTTTGTTGTAGTGAATTGTGCATGAAACTTATGGTTTTATATCTGGCAACAAAAAATTATAGGTCTTATCTTCGAATAATTTTTAAGTATGTGATTTTTTTAAAAACTTTGTACAAAATATTTTGCATAGTTTATTCCAGAAATCTTTCACATACTTTACGGATCATAGACTTATTAGGCCGAAAGGGATATCTATTGTCTTTGCTTCATGTTAACCCGTGATTATTGCCAACAATCTCAACCAAACAGACCAACGAATATGAATATAGTCACTAAAACTAAGATGCAAACTATTTAAACAGAAACATAGAATATTATTGTTTGTTGTAATTTAATTGGTCTAAAACAAATGCATGTTATGGGTGATTTCACAGCATTCGAGGGAATGATATCAAAAATCAGATTTTAAATGTGTGTCAGGTCTGCCTACGGTCATGTTTTTCCAGGATTCTGATCAATGTGCATGTGTTCTAGCTGGATGGGTTACCACTTGTCCCTGCATGCATTTTAGTATTAAAAAAATGAGTTGCAGAGGTGCCGACAAAGTTGATAAGTCCACAGGTTGATGCGAAAATAAGGAAAAATGACATAGATTTGATGGAGTCTTTTGTCACTGCTAATTTTGGATCCATTTGCATTAAATTCGGCGATGCTGGTGCCATGGCTTACACTCAAAAGTACCAGCCATTGCTTAGTCCTAGGGAAGCAATTTCTAGTCAAGGTTTAATGTTTGTTTATAAATCATTATTTGTGGGTGTGTTTGACATATTTCCTGATGTGATGCAGGGCATTTGCAGTCACAGATGATATATTCTGTGATCTCATGGGGACATTGGATAATTTAATGATGTTGAGGCAACAATATGGTTTGAACAAATCTATGAATGAGGTGACTGTAGTGATAGAAGCGTATAGGACTCTCAGAGATCCGGGCCCGTATCTAGCAGATCAAGTTGTCAAAGATCTCTCTGGAAAGTTTGGATTTATTCTTTTCAATTCGAAATCTCAGATTCTCTTCACTGTAGCTATATGTATCTCTACATCTTCTTTTTTCCCTAGTTCTTTTGGAGGAATCGCACTATCCTTGTTCTAGATTGTAAAGTGGCTCCTATGTGTAACTAGTTTATGGCCTTCAAACAGTATGAACAGATATGAAGATCTTCCTATCATAATGTTATCAGGGTGTCTAAAATTTAGAAGATCTTGGACATCACAGGCATACAGACATACATCATCAACAATGCCAGGGTTGTTTTTCTTAACGAGAGACAACAACCCAGGATAGGGAAGGGCGTCACTAATACCTGTGATATATGTGAATGAAGCCTTTTGGATATTCCATTTAGATATGGCATTCATCTTTCTTTGTCAAATCTTGTAGTTTCCTCCTTAAGGTTCGATGAGCAAAATATTTTTCAAAATTTATCATGTTTTAAGTGTTTTCTAGCGCAAAATCAAACATCTAACATCTACTCTTAAGAAAACAAACATAAACAAAGTTTGAATTTCTGTTACCTCTCAAAACATAAAACCCCTTTCTTCTTGTATAGAAAACTAAAATATATGTCTAGTGATATTCAAAGTTACATCAAGATTTAAAGAAATGCTTATTGGTCTAAACAGACCACCTCTGACTTTAGATGCAGAAAAATCATGGTAAGATTTCCATGACCAATCAGAATTATTTATTCTTAAACATTTTATAGAATTTTCTAACTGATATTAAATCTTTCCTTCCAAACCTATTGCTCACCTAATTTTTTTCTGGGGATCTATTTGTCCAGCTAAGAATACCTTGAACTGGTGTCTCATGGTGATTGTCTTACATTCTCTTGCCTTTGTCAAAATCAGGTCTATATGTTTTCCTCTCTTATGAAGGAACCTAAGTCCTAAGATTTGTCCTTGTCTTTGTTAAAATGGGTCACAATCAATAAGCTCTTGGCTTGGCTGTTAGGGATACTTATAGACATCTCTCACCCTTCCAAATCACTCATAGGTATTATTCATAAATTTCTTTTATTTTAAATATCTTAGAGTGAAATAATTTTGCACAAAACTGTGTAAACAATTTTTAGTTTAAAGTTTGAGGTTTAAGGTTTGCATCTTTGTTTTGACATATATTCATGTTAATTTGTGTATTTAAAGAAATTGGACCCGAAGACATGACAATAAAGATGCTTTACTATGGCATTTGCCACTCAGATCTACATGCCTCAAGGAATTATTGGGGAAACACAGTGTATCCCATCATGTCAGGGTAAGATTCTCTCTAATATTCTTATGTATGCTCATTCTTAGCACTTTGTTGCTATGCACAATGCTTAGGTGAGCTATGATTCTAAGAGTACAAAAGTTAACCCTAGATTACTTTATTTAGTTTTATAGTCCTTTAGCTATTTTGGATTCTCATATCCATGTGGTAGTGTCGGCATGGATCTGTGTTTGGTAGCAATTACATTCTATTTTGGCTAGTCCTTGATGGATAACAAGCAGATGATGGTGTCAAAAATTAGTCTGTAGGCTTGCACTTGGCCTTGATACAAGTAGGCTATGCATATTTTTTTTTAAAGCTTTGAAACCAGTGTTTGAAATATTTGGTTCTAAACTTTTTTGAGTAGCTATTTTGATAATAATCTAGAATTTTTTAAATCAGATATACAATGTAAAATTTACTTTATCAATAGAACCTCCTCTATTTAATGGATTGTTCCTCTATGAATTTCTTTAAAACCTATTTGCAATTACAAAGGCCTACAGGGGCTTGGTACGTTGAGCTGTTGTTATCTTGTTAATTTCAATTAGTACTTTTAATTGACAAATAAAATTGCTTAAGCAGATAGGCCCTTTTTATTCTCATGAAGAATGTATAATATAAAGGATAACAACCTGAGAATTTTTTAACATGTGGTATATATTATTTGAGATTATTTTTTATATGTTTATTAATAAATGTTGTAAATTATTTTACTTTCATTGAAAATTATAAGTGTACATAAATATTCTAGGGAAGGATATATAGTAGAATATAGGATATATGATATAAAAAATAATATACATAATAGAATATATAGAATTGAAATTATTTATTATAATTAATAATAATAAAATATAACATAAATGAAATAAACAATTCACTATTTATAATATAATTTTTTTTAATAGTATAAATCAATAAATACATATTTTATTGATCTCTAAGATTATTTAAAAATTAAAATATTGTTATAAAAAAACTTATATTCTCACTTAAGTTGTTTTACTTATTTGTTTATCTCTCTATTTGATATACATTGATTTCATATATATATATATATATATATATATATATATATATATATATATAATTGAAACCACAAAATACATATTTCATTAATTTATAAACCTATTAAAAATATGAGTTTAGTTATTTTATTATCCACATTTAATAAATTTAGTGAAATTTATTATATAAAATTTAAATTTAATCATAATTTGTGACATGGGTTAAGTATATGTAATGGTATTTATATGTTTAGTATTAATCTATTTTTTATATAACTTAAATACGATGTGTAGGCTAAGCTCAAAAGATTTAATATATGTACATTATCTAATTTAAATCAAACTTTCTAGATTTCCTTGAATTTATTTACACGTTCAATAAGTTTACAATATTTTTATAAATTTTAAAGTTAAGCATAATTTGTGACATAGGTAAAGGATATGGAATGGTACTTATATGTTTAGTATTAATCTATTTTTATATAACTTTAATAAAATGTGTAGGCTAATCTCAACAAATATAGTATAAGTACATCATTTACTTTAAATCAACCTTTTTAAAGTTTATTGAATTTATTTAGACTTTTAGGAAGTTTTCAATATCTATTAAATTCAATTGATATAGAATGTCTTATTAATATTCTTTGAAATAAATTTTTTGTATTTTATACATAATGTTTAACATAGATTGATATAAAATTGTATACACATGTGTAAATATCATTGGGAAACAAATTACGACTTATATCTAATTTGGAATATAGACATGCAAGTGCCTTGTTTATTACCTGGAGTTGGATTAGTGGAAGGATTTTAAATCCTATTAGGCTCTCTTGACACGTTCTTAGTTAGACAATAGACTGTGTATACAATAAATTTTTAAAGAAAGTTAATGAGGGACGCCTTAATGTATAGTATCTATATTTTGTATATAATTTTATTACATATAATTCTTACAATTTTTTTTCTTATCTTTATAGTATGGACGCAATGATGAATGAGTATGAGGTAATTAAAATATTAGACATAATGCCCACATACTCAATTCTTATCCCCTTCAATGACACAAATAAATGTGTGTGATTTGAAACTTATATATTAAATACCAACGACCTTCAAATGGCTGAGCTCAGTTGTATCCAGAACAATAACTCCTTGGCTTTACCCTTTGTTTTTTATTCTAAGAGTGGAATAATTCCAAATCTACGTAGAATTACAAATACCAATATTTACATTTCTGAACTTCCCCCACATTAGATGCATGCACTTGTTTTCTATCTCAAGTACAACTATTTTTAAGTTATGTAACTACTATATGTCAAAACATTTCCAACATGACATCCATGCATATTTTGCATGAACACATTGTAAAAAATGATGAAGTCTATATACAGTTGGATTGTATGCATATGGTTCATGCAACCCACTTAGACCTTGAAAGAGTGTATATATTTAATTATGAAAAATCATATGACCAACATAGTGAGGGCCTAAGTAACCAATACATTGTAGTTTCTAGTGGATGCTATCAAGCACATCAAATATTGTAGGTTGTTACACACAATAATTTTTTAAAACAATTTCATGTTATTAAATATTATATTTCTCTTGAATATTTATGTCAAAATTTACCTGTTTTGTATTTTCTATATTGAATTGATATTAAATTCAATATAATATTAATTATTACATTACATTAAATTTACTAAATTGTCAATCAATTATAACTATGTTATTGTATTGTATATCAAATTCATTATACTTACAATCATTATGAATATATGATGTTCACTTTACTTACATTGAAATTCCATTTAGCATTTGGTTGCTCTTACAAATGTAATATAAACTATATTGATGGTACTTACATTTTGATGAAATATTTGATGTTTTTTGTACTTACATATTTATTTCATTTTTTGTGTGTTTGTTTTCAGATATATTTATTAGTATGACAACCAGGAACCAAAATAATGAGAACCTACCAAAACAGACCGCTATGTGATCTTTAAGTTTTCATCACCGACATTAGAAGCAAGAAAATATATTTGAGAGCATTTGGTATCATGTATGATATAGTTAAGGAGTCCTTCAAGTATGAGCCTAGCCACATGTTAATGCAAAATGACATCAATGTTCACACTCTGAAACCCAAATCACAATACCCAAATAGAGCAAGGAAAATTCATAATGCCAAATAATTTAAATTATAATGATTTATTACAAGGTGTTATATGTACCACATGATATATTAAGATTACATTTTTTATTTAAGAAACATTCTCATTTGAATATGTACTTTTAATAGAACTACATTTTGCACAGTTTAGAAAACCAAACCAATTACTATAAAACTAATATGCAAAGAGTTCTTCATTTCTATTTTATATTACAATGCAAATATATTCATATGGAATTTCAAATACAATCATATAATTAATTAAATTTATTCTCATACTTTAAGTTTTATTTATACTAATACTAATGTCACCAATGTTTTCTTAAAGTATCCACATTCATTATTTTTATAGTTCCCATATATCATTGTATCATTTCATTGGAATACAAGTCACAATGTTTAGACTTATAAACGTTCTATACATCTTAGATATTTCACTCGATATACTATATGTTTTAACATACCATCAAATATATATACCTCAAATTAAAATACATTTTTATATTTAATTTTATACATATATAGATGCATTAAAAAAAATATATATGTTCTTACACTCAATCACCATGCATTGATTTTTATTATTTGCAATTACAACTAAACATGCATTATTTTTCCTTACCTATAATTATGTTTTCACTACGTAACTAGCAAGAACACATTTAAATAATGGAAAATTGTGGAAAAAAAATTGATATTAATCTAGTGTTAGGATAGACATCTGAGAGAGAATGCATGGGAACAATGTTACACATTACAATTAGAGATTTAAATCCTTACAAAAAATACTAGATTGTGATGAAAGGGTGCTTAAAAAAGGTATTCTCCATAGTTATTCAAACAACAATGGCTCTAGATAAGTTTTTTAGCTTCAACATTGTTGATAGCAAAGGTAATGACATTACTATTACCTCATTTGGTGAGGTTGTGCATCTATACTTCTATAAAATCCAAGTTGGGAAAATATACATTATTTCAAACATAATGCTGAAATATGCAAACAAACAATATAACAGAATAAAAATTCCATGGCAAATCATGCTTAACATGACATCATATATTAAAAATTATTCCAAAGAAGACCCCACTATTCTATTATATCAGTTTTATTTCAAATAAATCAAAGACATTGAAGATGCAATAAAAAACATGAAGATTGATACCATTGGTGTTTTTCTTTCTATTACTGATCCCATCACTTTATTGAAGTTAGATGGGACTCTAAGCATGATAAGGACATTGTTGATACAAGACATCTTTTATTACATTCAAGGGGGTGTTTGTAAGGAAGAGGGAAAGATTTTAACATATTTGTGTGATCAAAATAGATAGCCTCCTCTGGTTTTTTCCATTAGAAAGAGTAGAATTGAGACATATAACATAAAGATAATATTAACCAACTTAAATAAACATTTTTTCATTGATACAAATATATCTGAAGCAAATCAAATAAGCATATGGTTTGAGGAAAATGGTCAAAAACTACCAACATCATCACTGAGTACAAGAATTATTGATCATAAAACAATTTCATACATATAAAAAAATGGTTTTCTATAAAAATAAAATACATTTAAAATAGATGCTATAGTCATACACATTAAAATGACTAATTTTTATTACCCTGCTTACAATTTTGTACTTAACAAGAAAATGTAGAAAAAGTTAGTTAGAAAAGATGATGCATCTTGGTATTGTCAAAAATTTAACATTGGTGTACATGATTTTGAATATAATTATGATTTAAATTTAATTTTAGAATACATTATAGTGATAATACAAACAACATTATTTGATGATGTTGATATTGCAATTATAGGTACCATAGCATGAGAGTTACAAAAACTATATGAATATCCAGATGGTGTTTGGGAGGTGGTCAAAAAAGTGTTTTTCTCCAAGTGTCAAGTCATAGTATCTGTAAAATTATAATTACACAATGATAAGGAACAAATCAATTATTTGATGGATGCATGTAAAGACAAACCTATCCCACTAGATCCTTATTTACTTTGTGTATTTGATGTGATTTAGTACATGTATGTAATTGGACATGGCTATCTATTATAACTTTTCCTTATTTAAATATATGAATTTTGTGAATAAAAAAATTATTATTGCCATTTTGTAATCTTTCAAAATATAATAATTACACCTATGTTGCTACCCACATGCACCATAAGTTTTTGCATTTTTGTATTCATATAAGGAAGACTTAATTATTGTACTAGCTATTTTCAAATAGTAAAATTTTTATGTCATATTCTATTTCGATATCCAAAAAAACTTTCAAAGAAAAAAATAAATATGTAGCTAATATTTTGATTATGATTATTGCATGTTTTCATAGGAAATGATAGATCAAATAAATAGGATCATTTGAAGTACATAACCCACAAAGATCAGATTAATACATGTCAATGATTTAACTACAGTGCACATGTAACAAATCCTAACACTTTAGTCATTGATGGTGCTATTACAAAGGCTCAACAATGATTTCGTGTGAGCTTGGATGCTCTATCCTCAATACATATATGTTTCACTTTTAATGAATTATATCCAAGTATACAAACAAAGAATTATAATGGAAACTATAATTGTCACCATTGCATTGTTGAGAAAAAGAAAAAGAATAATAACATGAACCCATGGATTCAACCTATAGTTTTATCCAATTTGACTCAAGTAGAGGAAATGCTTATTTCTTGGGTCAACCCAATATTGTAGGTGTTGCATGTATGGTTTAGGCAATACAAATATAGAGGCTACACTATTTTATTTCCCCAAGATATATCCTCTATTATTAGGCACCTATCATGTTAGGCTGAAAATGTAGACATCCTAGTGCTAAGAAGATTAGGATTAGAAAACAAAACATATGATTGCTTGGTAAGTAGATCATGTGGCATGCATGCACTAAATTAAAAAAATTAAATGATCCCTATTATGTAGATGCTCAACTTGACCATGAAGTACTTGATGCCCTACCATCTAAACCTATTGATATTTGCTTCCTCCTTTAACATACCACTATGGAAACTATAGATGTAAGTGACAATGATGCAGAGTGGGATGAAAATATAGATGCACTTCCAGACCTACACTATCATGAAATTCCATGTTTCATTTCTTACCTTACAAATACATGAAGATAAGTCGATGAAATAAGGGACTACGTAAACAAAACCAATAGTGAAAATCCAAATGTAATTAATTGGCACAATGTTTTTACATCTCCCATTAATGAGTACAATATAGAATGGTTTTTTCTATGGCATTTCATACTCTTTTTCCAATAGGTGTTTATATTTAGCAATAAACCCATATTCTAAAAGTCTAACTCCATGAATATGATTTGCATCTACTTAGATATCAAGATAATCAGTTTGGAATCCATCCAAAATTTCAATATTTCTTGTTGAACCTAATGATGTGGCATCAAACATAGGCAACATATATAGTATTCACTAAAACAAATCTTGAAGATAACTTCCTAGTTAAAATTTCATACTTGTGTGGACATTTAACACAAATAATTGATGCAAGAATTATAGATCAACTAATGTGTTTTATCTCAACCCTTATAGATACACATTCATTTTGGTCCAAGTTGGGATCACTAATACTATTACTCACCTTAAGTGTAACAAACACTAGGTGGGCAGATCTACATAGCGTCATGCCAACTTCACCTATATCTCACCTAAATAATAGCTTTTATAATGAACCTGAGAACTATCAAGACAAATAAATTACCAATAGGTCCAGATCTTGAAATAATACTAAAAATTAATTCGTATTGAATGAATTGAAATAATTAAAAACACAAACCATGGTTAAATAATCCTCAACTCAAAAATTAGAGTTTACATGCAAAACTAAAAAAAAAACTAAAATCTAAAAAAAAATGTCTATTTCCAACAGTTTCTATTTATAATAAGTTCACATACAAGAACATGTAGCTCTAAAAAACTCCTAAAATATTATAAATGCTAAAATTAGCCTATGGGAAGAAATTCAACTGAAGATAATGTCTGGTCAAAAAAACATACAATTTATAAAAATAGAAAAATCCTAAAAAAGTAATTAAATTGCATATTTAGACCCTCAAATAATCACACATGGCCTCTAGGAAATATCAAAAACAACCCTATGTAGGTAGAACTTCCTAGGACAACAATGATTTTTTCAAGATAGTCATTTTGGCATGTGGAAGAGCTCAAACAGAGCTATGGGTCAAAAGTTATGGCCTCCGGAAGGTTGGCCTATTTTTTTGCATCTTTCTCATGTGGTTGAGAACAACTCAACCCCTGTGAGTTGCCATGATTGTATTGCTACCATTATTCCTTGTCAATCTTTTTCAATTCCCATTCTATAATCCAAATGTTGTCTTCTTGATGCAATCCTTTCCACTACACCAAATACCTACTATAATTCCCTTGTCTTATGCTCACCATCCTCATATCCAAAGCCTGCACTATCTTTTCCTTCTTCTTTGGAACCTGTTTCCAATTTATTTCATTATCTTCACAATCTTCTCCATGGAATATATATAAATCTAAAACATTAAATACTAGAGATATATCAAAATTCTATGGTAAACTCACCTCATAAGCATTATCATTGACTTTCTTCACAATTCTACATGGTCTAATTTTCTTATAATTTAACTTATTGTATGTGCCTTTTAGAAATATTTATTTCCTCAAGTAAAACATTACCAACTCTCCTTCTTTAAATACCTTGGATCTTCTTCTAAGATCTGCTACTTCTTTATATTTCTCATCACTTTCTTGCAACTTTTTTCTTGCTCCTTGAAATTATTGGATATGCTTTGCAAATGCTTCTACATCATCACTAACTCGGTCTATAATTGGTAATTATACAAAATCCAAAATACCCATAGGATTTCTCACATAAACAATTTGAAATGGTGACTTTCCTATTGATATATTCAATGAATTGTTATATGCAAGCTTAGCTTATGGTAAAGCCAAGTCCCATTACTTGGGCTTCTCTCCCACTATGCACCTCAACAAATTTCTCAAGATCCTATTCACAACTTTTATCTATCCATATATTTGTGTGTTATATGCACTACTGAATTGTAGCTTAGTGCCCATCTTCTTCTACAAAGTCTTCAACAAATGACCTAGAAAATTCATGTCCCAATCTGAAGTAATAATTTTTGGAACACCATGAAATCTCACAATATCCTTAAAAAATAATTTTCTAACTCTAGTGGCATCATTGGTTTTCTTACATGGAATGAAATGAACCATTTTAGAAAATTTGTTTACAATATCAAAAGTTGAATCATTCTCTCGATGTGTTTAGTAATCCCAACACAAAATCCATACTCAAATTTGTCAATGGTCCTCTTAAAACTGGTAATGGTATGTATAATTCATTATTTTTTACATGTCCTTTAGCCACCTAACATATTCTACACCTTGAAATAAACCTTGTCACATTTCTCTTCATCTTTGGTCAAAACTATTTTTCCTCCACCAAAGCTATTATCTTCATCTTACCAAAATGTCTAGCCAAACCACAATTATGTAATTCTCTTATTATGTTGTCTCTTAGAGACCCAAATGGAATGCAAAATTATTTCCCTTTGAAGAGATAAACTTCTTGTTTAAGGTACTAATCATGAATAACATATGTCCCACCTATTAATAGATTTCTACACTGATCAACTACCTTGCCAAAATATGGGTCAGTATCATATAATTCTTTGATATTTCAAATCCAACTACTTCACTCACCATAATAGTTAATAACTCTACTCTCCTACTTAGTGCATCAGCTTCCTGATTCTATTTTCTTGACTTATGTTTCAACACAGAAGTATACCCCTATATGAAAGAAATCCACATTATATACCTACTATTCAAATTCTTTAGTGTATTCACATACTTCAAATCCTTATGATCTATAAATAGGATAAACTCGTTAGGCATTAGGTAATGCCTCCAATGTCTTAATATTTGTATAATTGCATAAAGTTTAACATCATAAGTAGAATACTTTGTTCTTACCTCATTCAACTTCTCACTGAAATATACTATTGGCTTTCCTTCTTGACTCAACATAGCACCAAATCCCATAAATGAAGTATCACAATCAACCTCAAACACTTTATTAAAATATGATAAGGCTAAAATTGGTCATTCTTAAATCTTCTTCAAAAATTCAAAGCTTTTTCTAGCTTCTCTAGTCCATGCGAATTTCTTCCCTCTCATGCAATATGTTATTGGTGCCACAATATTACTAAATTTTTCAATAAATTTTCTATAAAAAATTGTTAAATCATGGAAACTTATTACCTCTATAAAGCTTCTTGGAATAGGTCACTCAACAATTTCCTTTATCTTTTCTTCATCCATTTTCACACCATATGATGAAACTACAAATCCCAAAAATATAAAAGTATTCTTCATAAACCTACACTTATTCAAATTTACATACAACTCATTTCTTAACAAATCCAGTACCATTCTCAAATGTTGTAAGTGTTCTTCTTTAGTCTTACTGAAAATCAAAATATCATCAAAATAAATAATCATAAAATTACCAATACAATCTCATATAAATGTATTAATCATCCTCATAAATGTGTTAGGTACATTATCTAATCTGAATGGCATCATCATCCATTCATATAAGCCATCCCTAGTCTTCAATGTAGTTTTCCACTCATCTCCTTCACAAATTCAAATATGATAATAACCAATCCTTAGATCAATCTTTATAAAATATTTTACTCTGGCAAGCACATCCATCATATCATATAAATGAGGTATAGGAAACCTATACTTTATTATAATTTTTTTAATTGCTTTACTATCCACACACATTATCCATCCTCCATCTTTCTTTGGAGTTAGAAACATTGGTGCTTCACATGAAATCATACTCTCCCTTATCACCTTATTTCTTAGCAATTCAGTAATAGTTTATTTAATTCTACATGTTCTATTAGACTCATCCTATAAGCTGCTTGATTGGGTAGAGCTGATACTGGAATCAAATCAATGTGATGTTGAATATCTCTCTTCAGTAGTAAACCATTTGGTAACTCATCAGGCCTAACATCTACATATTCTTTCAGCACTCTTGCTTCTTTTATTGGTATTGGCACCATTTCCATTTCTTCATTTTTTTCTACAAATACATAACAACAACCTATCACCTTCATATCTTGGATAAATTATTTAGCAGAGAGCATGCTTTGGGTCTTATCTTCCTCTTTAAGAGGCAACAAAACTACGTTTGTACCACATTTCCAAAATGTGTATGTTTTATTTTTGCCATCATGAATTACTTTCTTGTCAAATTACCATGGTCTCACCAATAGCACATGGCATGCATCCATCAGAATGACAACACATCATATTTCATCATTATAAGTTTTTCCTATAGAAAACTTGATTAAGCACATTTTATCTACTGTAACTTCATTCCCTTTCTTAAACCATGAAATACAATAAAGATTAGGATGCTTTTCACATTTCAAATTTAGTTTTTCTATCATTTCTTTAGAAATCATATTTTCACAACTATCACCATCTATAATTACTTTACATACCTTTCTACCAAAAGTACATCTTATCTAAAAAATATTTGACTGTATCCATGCATCACCACCTTCATTATTATGTACTTATTCCTTCCTTATATTTATCATGGTTCTGCTCATCATGATATTCTCTCCAACATCTACTAGTACAACTTCAATATTCTACGCTTCTATTTTAGCCTCAACTAGATTTCATCTTGAACGATCTTCTTGCCTCCTTTCTTGATCTTGATAGTGTGGACACTCAAATGATCATTTCCCTTCTTCTCCATATCTATAATATACATAATATCTATGTTGATTAAAAACCATCCTCTATCACCACCATAACCTCATCCTCTTTGAAATCCTCTTCCTCTTTGTTGGTATTGAGACCTTTGCCTATTAACGTCTTACCTTTTTTTATCATGTGATGATTCACTTCTATTGGTATTAGACCCACCTATGGTGGTATTAAACCCACCTAATCTCCCATTTGGATGGGATCCACCTCTTCTTGGACCAAGAGATGTTCTCCTAAAATCTTGTCTATTTTGTTTTTCATCTGCCTTCAAAGCTAATTGATAAGCTTCATCCATGCAAAGAATGCTATGCATGCTTAATTCATCTTGAATAGAAAATTTCAAACCATTTACATACCTTGCATCCATATACTCTTTATTTCATCATGCTCCACTCATATGGAAATCTTATAAAATTCATCTGTATACTCTTATATATTGTGATCCTTTTACCTCAATTTCTAGAATCTTCTATATAAGATTTATGCATAATCCACAAGAATAATTTTTTCCCTTGGCTTCTCCTTATTTTTCCATGAATTAATCTTCCCTTGACCTTTCCTCTATATATATTTCTATAGATGATCCCACCAAATCATTGCATGAACTTTCAATTTTATGCATGCAAATTTTACCTTCTTGTCTTCTCTCATAGGCTTCCACTCAAAGAACTTCTCCATGCTATTCATGCAATCTATCAACTCCTCTAGTTCTAAACTACCTTTATAATCTAAAACATCAACTTTGATTCCTTCATTTCTTCCTTTCAAATCCGAAACCATCCTCTCTTCCATCGATAGTGGTTGTTCTTGCTATTATTCTTCTTGTTGATTTTTTTCATCATGATATGTGTTTCCCTCAGCTTCATCTCCACCTTCTCTTTCTCTTTGATTGGTGATAACCTATGTTAATTTCTAAACATGCCTCGACACCTCTTGTATAGTCCAATTCATCTATGCAATACCTTATCATCCTCTTTCCATGTCTTTTTTCTCCCAGATTCACACTTGCTTTGATACCAGATAATGAACTCGAGAACTATCAAGATAAATAAATTACCAATAGACCAAGTTATTGAAATAATACTCATAATCGATTCATATTAAATGACTTAAAATAATTAAAAACCCAAACCATGCTTAAATAAGCCTCAACTCATAAATTAGAGTTTACATGCAAAATTTAAAAAAAAAAATCTAAAAAAAATCTTTTTTTAGTAGTTGTTATTTATAGTAAGTTTGTATGCAAGTACATGCAGTTATAAAAATATCATAAAATATTCTAAATACTAAAATTAGCTTATGTGATGAAATCCAATCGAAGATAACATCTGGTCTTAAAAACATACAATTTTTAAAAATAGAAAAATCCCCAAAAAATAATTAAATCATAATTTCAGACCCTTAGATGATCACGTATGGCCTCTAAAAACTATCAAAAATAACCTTAGGTAGGTAGAACTCCTAGGACAACAATAAAATTTTTGAGAAGATCTTTTTGGTGCATGGATGATATTAAATAAAGCTACGGGTCAAAAGTTATGGCCTTTAAAAGGTTGGCCAATTTTTTCTACATCATTTTACTAGAGAAATCAATAAATAACTATGAATCCACATCTCACATCTTCCTATATGGATATAATATTTTCAATTTTCCATGAAGAAGTTCTAAATAAACATTTACATAGTAAATATTAATGGTACACTTAATCATACTGAACATATGTTTTCTAAAACTTAATAAATATTAAAAAATGTCTCTAAAACCATGAGTAACTAATATGGTAATTGTACATAGGTAAAAATGGCAGCACATAGGGTCAACACACATCCATAGGATTGTATGGTTATAATATGTACCTAACATGGATACATTAAATTGGGAATATCCACTAGAGATAGATTCTAAAAGGATATTATTTAACCAACATTAACAACATGGAATCCATGTAACATTTATATAATCAATTATAGAATACATCATTTAGATCTTGATGATCAATGCTTGATCACCACTAATCAAATATTTGGTATTGATCCTAATAAATATTATGAGGAAATTTTAAATTGGGTGTAATGCCACACCAAATGCAGTGAATCAACATGTATACACAAAAACATATCCACTTTATAATTTAGATACAAAGCCCCATAGCCAATACAACCAACCTCAACCAAGATTATCAACAAAGAAGGGTGAAAAATGTGTCTCCCAGTATGGAATGATGACATAGTCAACATCCACAATGTAAGTATGCTCTCATTATGACATGAAAATGGATTGACAACCTATTTTTTTCATCATGTGTTACTCAAATATATAGAAAAATATGAAATAAAGGATGAAAATAAATTTAAAAGCTGCCAGCATATGCTAAATAGAATATATCATCTACAATAATAATATAAATCCAAAAAATGACTGCATACATCAAATTATTCTCAGAAACTATTATCAACCACAACATAGGGGTATAGGATACATGCTACATGCTATAAAAGCTACCTTTGAAAATTTGTAACCAAACATTTGTTAGTTTATCTATTGGAAAATAAACCTTCAAAAAGGTCCTATAGAATGTAGCTACTAAATACAACCTTCCATATTTTATTATACTACCCTTATTTATTGGAGACAACACCACTCATTGAAGTAGTAAGACCTTGGTTTTACAATAATAGAATAAAAATGAATGAATAGAGAAAAATAAATACGCAAGTAATTCTTTGAATATTTCCTCATTTCCATTCAAAACCTTCTTTTGATTCATTTTCATTTAAGCTATTTTGTTTTGTGTATCTATTACTTTACAAATCATTCCATAATTTTGATTTGGACATTGTCTTAGATAGGTAAGACATTGTTAGAAACATGGATCAATTCAAGGACTCTTACAATCTATGGCATATTGAGTGATCATGTGTAGAAGAGGTCACCAATGCTAATCCCACCATTGATATAAATGATAGTGAACAAGATCTACAAATTGATATAGAAATGAATTACTGGGAAATCATATCACAAATTCACCCATCAGGGAGAAATGAGATAGAAGACATTGGCATGCTTGGCCACTAAGACTTTGATAATAGGCACAATTAGAATCATTATGATGTAGTACTTATCCTACAAAAAATCACACAATAGTTCATAGATTACCAACATAATTACCAAAGATATAGACGATGGTGTGACAAGCCAACCAATGATAAATCAACTATTAGGTAACTAACAACAAACATTTGATATAATTGGGAAGCATGCCCAGAAAAGGCTACAAACAACCCCATTCAAAATGACAATATACGGGGAAAAAAGTAAAGGTAAATCTTAATATATAAGCAACATCCACCTATATATTGAGGACTTGGGACAACTTCCACCTATATATGACTTTCCAATGTATGTAGGGAGGTCTTTTGGTCACACACTATGGTGAACATTTGATACAATTTCCACATTAGAAATAAATTTCTATCAATAAGGATGTACAGATGACAAACTAAAATTCCAAAATTTTCTAACCAACATTAGAAATGCCAACCCGATAGAGGAAGATTAGAATATTCTCATGTCAAGGACATCATCATTAATGCATGCATAATAACAACAAAATTTCAAAAACTCAACACATTTGTATGCAAATAACAAATTGACAATAATACACAATAAGGAAATGTTAAAATATTTAAACACTTTAGTTGCAATATGCAAATATGAACAAAGTAAATATATAGAGACATCTAACAAGAATGACACTCAAATTAGTTCAATCGTGCTTCTATGTAAAGGACAAAAAATCACGCTAACATCAAATTTATGTGTGAAAATAGGATTGGTTAATGAGGTAGTTGGAAAACTTGTTCATATTATCTACAATGTGGATTCAAATCCACCTTCATTACCCATGTGTAGAGTTTTTTAATTT
>JARHVA010003183.1:502500-617500 GCA_037957365.1 Torreya grandis
TAACAAAAGAATAATTTTAATAAATTTATTTATTGATAACTTTCTTCATGGAATAATAGCAAAATTATTATCAATTTTTTCATATATATATATAAATAAATATATAAATGTCCCTTTAAAATTATTATTTCTTTTTCATTAAAATATAAATTAAAAATTTTAATATTTTTAATAATTAAAAAAAATTAATTCATATGAAACTTTACTCTCACCGAAAAAATAAAAAAATAAATATATTCATACTATTTATTTAAATATTAATAGAAATTTGAATTTAATTTATCATTTATTATATTAATTAATTATTTTAATATATATATTTTTTAATTTAATACTTATTAATAATAAATGATTTAAAAAAAAAATCTAAATTCTATATATACTTATTAATATCTTTCAAACATTTCAATCCATTCAAATTTCCTTTATGAAACACCTATCCTTTAGCATTAATGCTTTAAGTCAGATTTTACCTCCTTAATCAACATCTTTGATACCTAGGCTGTGGTATGAAACACCTATCATTTAGCATTAATGCTTTAAGTCAGATTTTACCTCCTTAATCAACATCTTTGATACCTAGGCCGTGGTAGTCCACACAAAGCGGTGGTTGAGCGGGCGTTGAGGCTAACCAGTTCACTGCAAAAGAGGTGGCTTGTTCTTTCCTACCTCCCCCTCTTTTGTCTTTTACCAGAGTCAAGACGTACCAGTGCAGTTTGGTTTGGTTTGGTTTGGCCTGGGCCTTGTCGGGACGTGCGAGGGTTCCGTTGACCACATCGAAACTATTCCTTCGTCATTTTGCACAGACCCCATAAAATGAGAGAATAAATTGATATTTATAAGGATGAACATTTGGTAGATGAAAATGATAGAAGAAGGAATCAATTTGACAAAGGAGGGATTCAATTTACTAGAGGATGATGAAACCATCTCACTGGAACATTCACAACATTTTGATAAAGGGTTATGAGATTCAAAAGGTTTTTACACACATTTACCAAAATTTTCAAGGTATTTGTGAGCTTCACAAGTCTCATGCATAATTTGAATAAAAGTATTTATTGTAAAGCTTTCTCTTCCTTGTAAAATGTTTCTTTTGTTGAAAAATTATCCCTTCATATCAAAGTGTTTCATTTGTTGTGATGACTTCCCTTCATTTTAAATCTCTTATTCATTATAAAGATCCTTCCTTTCTTTATGTAAATTCCACTTCTTTGCACACCTCTTCATATTTATGCACCTTCCATTCCTTGGATAGTTCTATTTCTTTCTTGTGCACACATGATTTTTTACACAACTCCATCATTATTACATAACTTCATCCTTATTTTCACACCTTCCCATCCTTACACATATTAACTTCATATTTTTACAACTCCCCTTATTTGTTCACATTTCCCTATTTACTCATCTCCACCCTTTTTTCCAAGTCAAAATATTACATTCCTAAAAAATGATGTTGGGTATTCAGCCATCAAATTATTTGGATTTACTTGTGAAACACTTTCAACCATCTTCTACTTAAAATCCCATGTAATACATTGAATCTTGGAAGATGAAGTGTTGATTCCCTAAAAAATATCTTCTTTCTAAATTTTTAGCATTTAAAAAGTCGTCACATTCCCTATCCACAGTCAAAAATGACACAACTCACTCACTAATTGGTTAATATTGTTCTATTTGGATCACCTTTCTATTCAAATAATTTTCACTATTATTATTTGTCCCAATTCATTGCCAAACATACACTAAAAACTTGTAATTTTAACATTACACAAGTTATAATTCTACCAATCATATTGTTATATAAGCTTACAACAAATCACCAAATCAATGTACCTATTAAATCCCAAAATTATTTTATGTTATCACTCAACTTTAGAACATCCTTTTGGGCTCACTTAACCTTATCCTGATATCTCATCATTGTGTGTTTACACAAAATTATTTATGTCGATGTATGAGTGTCAACATCACTATGCAACTCAAAATGTATCATATTTTCCCTTTACCTTATCCTCTCATTATGTACCTCTTATGTGGCATATCTATCTCAACCACTAAAGCAATGTAAATTTGAACTACCTTTCCTAATTATATGGTAAGTCCATCAAGCAAGCTAAAAAAAATGTTGATTTTTACCTAAATGTCAGTGTAGGATATTATTTTCCATGTATTTAATTATTATGGATTGTTTCTTCACATGGGGTTTTCTTACACTTGTGTATTTAGCTTATCATTTTAACCTTTTAGGACTTACTAAATGTAAATCCTATGTTTGTTAAAGAGTTTAGTATGCTAAATCAAGGTATTAATTTATGCAAAAAATAAAACCATGATTTGTTATAGAATTGACTAACTTTAGCTTTTCTAAAAGAGTAATAAATAGTACGAGTAAGAACTTAGCTGGAAAATAACTGAAACAAATGATCTAGAGGCTAGAAAATGAGGTGGAACTTAGTTTGATTATTGTAAATGAGATCTCAGTTTCAAAACCCTTCCTAAATATTAGTTCCCTAATTAGAGAGTAGCAACATTATTATGAATGTAGAAGTAGTGTCCTCATATTGGTGGTAGTGTCATTTGTGTAGGACTGTCCCAAGCTTCTAGGTGCACATGTGTCTATATCTCTGAGGTCTATTCCTATGTGCACACATTTTAGAACCTTGTATATTTCCTATTTTGACTAAATTTGTGAGCAAAACCTAATCCTTCATGTAGCTAGGTCATCCACGTGATGCAATTTGAAAAGTGTGTTTGTTAGTGGGGTAGGTTAAACATCCTCAAAACCTTATTTTGATGATATTTCCCTACATACTAATACTATGAGGAGGGATCAAGCCTAATGTAGTTCTCTCCACCTAAGTGTTAGTTTACATGCAAGTAAAGTTGGTATTATAGTGGCATTTAGTGCCTTCAAGTGCTTGAGACTAGATATCTTGGTAATGTGAGCTTAGGATAGTTACAGATGGTGGTATGTAGAAGTAGGATAGAATAGGTATTAATAACCTTAATTATGCACAACTTGCAGTAATTTTGAATGAGTATTTTGCATCTAATTTACATATAGTGGTTAGAGAGCTAAAAGTCATGCATTTTTACTTTTCTTTTGTTTGTACAAGTGCTAAAAGAGGTCTAGGATAACCCTAGAATGGTTTAGATTTGAAAATATATCTTTTTGTGAAAAGAGAGGGAAAGGATATTAGTGCCATTTTAGGACAGTAGATCCATGTGGCACTAGTGTCCTTATTATAGTGCTAGTGTCCAAGTGGTAGGACAGCAGGCATAAAGGGCTAGGATTAAGAAATGAGGCTTTGGGACTACTTTAGGGCTGATTAGGGATGCCTCTGGCTCACACAAAGGTTGGATAAGTGTGATAATAGTCTATAGGATAGGTCTAGGGAGAATCTAGGGATAGGTAGTCTCAGGTAGTACTCTTAGCACTCAAGTACCAATTTTAGGTGATTACATTGCCTCTCCCACTCCCCCCCACACCCGCCACCTACCCCGCCCCCCGCCCCGCCCCCCCCCCCCCCCCCCCCGCCCCCCCCCCCACCCTTAATTCTATAAATAAAACAAAGTGAAATGACTAGGAAAAAATAAAAAGAAGCCTACCTAGACTTACCTAAGAGGTGAAGCTCATGAAGCTGGGTTTGAGTGTGGGAAGCTAGGTTTGAGTATGTGAATCATGCTCCAATGCATGTCTTGAAAGTGAAACATGATTAAACTGGTCTTTAATTAAGAGGTATAAAAAGAAAAATATTAAACTAAATAAATAATCAAAACTAAGTAAAAATAAGTAAAGAGATAGTCCAAAGATGAAAGGAATGAATACACCTCACTAGTTATGCAAAGCAATGCATAAACCTAGTGACAACCTATGTGTGTGTGTGTGTGTAGTGATCAATCAGGGAATAATTTAGACTAATTTGATGTTTTTCTCAATACTCTTTTGTGGGTGGATCTAAAACTCAATTTGATTTTGACTCTATCATTGCCCACCCTTGTTTAGTGGATCATGCCCTATGAATAGCTTAGATTGGACTGATGGTGTGTCTAACCCTATCATGTAGTTGTCTTAATAACTCAAGTAGGATATGAATCCATCATTTACGACCCATGTGTAGTAGATGCATATATTATTAAAACTACATGATGTAACTATAAATGTTTGATTAGGTATGTTTATATCTATGGCTACTCAAGTACATTAGGTAGTTTTGTGCCATTTGAGAATGCCAACTATTGTAGATAGAGTAAGGCATGAAGCTAGTGTTCAACCTAGAATATGATGTTAGATATATATCATAGAAAATGACATGTAATTTTTCATTCCTTTTGATCAATCAGTGTGTAAGTGAGCATACAGAAACAATGTGCCATGCACATGTACCCAAATCTGATATCTTAGTATATGGATTTTTAATTGAATTGTAATAATTTATATATGGGTATCTCAACTAAATATGGGAATGGTCATGCCATACATGATGCCCCCAATTTGATTAAACTAGTATGAATCTGATTAAAATAGTAGTTACATATCTTGGATAGCAGTGCCATGTGGTGTTAGTGTCCCAATTTGTGCGCTAGTGTCCTTTTGGTATGATTTATATGTAACTATGTTGATCTCTATGTCATTTGAGCTTGTGTGCTAAAAATGTATTGTGAGTGCATTATAGGAGCCTGATCTCTATGAGAATCCCATATGAATGCCCCATATTTTAATGGGAGTTATTGAACCTATGAAAAAACTATCCTCAAAATCAAAAGTTCTTCAAGATGTGTGTTAATCGGAGCATATATGATAAGTATATAATAATCCAATATAATGTGCATACATAACATTAGAATGTAACATAATTTGAACATATGTTTTTAATATCATATGTATGTCATGTCTAACATTCAAAAGGGTGTCAAGATAGATATAAAAATATATGCAATAGTAAATATGAATAAAAATTGGGTAACTACCTAGGGGGACAGGGCATGATGTCCATAACTACACCCAAGTAGGAAAGGTAGATGCATGAGGTCCCTCATGAAATCTAAAATTGGAGTGTGTAACAAGAAAGAGACAATTGTCAAGGCTATGATGCATATAATAAAACATACATACAACACACATGTGGCTCACAAAGTAGGCCAAGGGGTCAAAATATAAGGGACATGGGCACATATCACTAAATTTGAGAAAATAAGACATACAAGGACATGTTCAAATGTTCACATACACAAGTAACAAGAAATTTGGCTTAGATATAAATAGAAGGACATGTTCAAATGTTTTCATACACAAACAAGAAAACACACAAGGACATGGGCATATGTCTAAAGCATACATACTATGAAAAGAAGTGGCATAGTCCCAAAGAGTAATGGCATATTTAAATACCCTCAAATAGAAGAAGCATAGAGATACAATCAATTCTAAACTAAGAAATATATAAATGAAAGTTTACATGAGCATGTAATACAAATATTTATAAGAGTTGAGATTTACATATGTTTAGTCTAAAGTAACAACAATAAAAAAAATATGAGTAAGTGTAGCATGATCAATATCAGGATATAACAATGCAAAACCTAATGTAGAGTATACAATGATATATTAGGGTAATTGAAACTATGTATAGGGTTCCCCCAAGGGGGTGAATGTGTCAAGTGAAGACCTCGTGTAGTGGTGTGTATGCCCCCAGTGGGTAAGTAATAGCAAATATGGATTGGTGTAGTCGACTAGAGTCCTGTAGCAATATATGAGAACTCAACAAGAATAAGTGAATCATGTGTGTGATAAAATTAACTATACTAAGATAGATAGCATATGTAATCTCTAAGAAATATAAGAAATGAAAAAATAAAAATGCATACGATCTATAATTTTAGGTTCTTTTTATTAATTACTTGAATGTTTTGTTATGTCTTGACATATTATATTTTAATTTTAATTTTTTGGATATGAGCTATGTATAAGCAACATGAAAATGAACTATGTAAAAGGATCAAGATAAAAGGAATGTATGTACAATAAGGGAGTAATAAATCTAACCGATGAATCTCATGGGAGACTCACTATCAATGTGGCCTATGTCAAATAAAGGAATTGTGATCATGCATGGTACGAGAAATAGTAACTGTGGTCCTAGAATCTACTACATTGTGTGATCTATATTTGACCTTTCCTATGGAGTGATGCTAGGAATTTGTGACACTTATTGTGGTGTTCTATGAACTATAGGGGTCTTAAGGACCCATTTGGTAGAAGATGTTGTAGGTGGTATAGGGTCTGTATACTGAGGACCCTAAGAGATTAATAAAACTGATCTCAATATAAAGTGAGTAAAGGGAGGCCCTATAGAATATACAACATATTGATGATGTAGGGGTATCTCTAATAATGGTATTAATAACAGAGTGTGTGTATGTGGAAATATTATATAAGTAGACCTCACTTGCTCTAGTGGCTCCACTAAACTTTGTGGTGTATTGATAGGAATTATACTTGAAGCTATACCAAGTAACTATGTTGTAATTGGTAACTATGATGTAACTAGTAACTATGTTATAACTAGATGTGGGATTTGTAGAGGATACTAATATGGAAGAACCTTAACTATGACCACCTAATTTGCGTGTATATATTTTAAGAATATTTACACTATGGATGGGATGGCTCATAACTGGTGTGTCCATGGCCTACCTAGTAACATGTCAAATACTCTTGCACTAGGTACTACTAAGAATATAGCAGCCACATATGTTAGTACAACCTATAGTGGAAGTAAAATCTACCTGATGGAGCTCTAAACATGGCCACTGAAACCATAAATAATTTTGTCTGTATGGGACATATCCTACTCTAAATACCCCAAATATTGTATAACTGTGATAGTGCACATGCTAATACTTGACCTATTATCAACCATAACACTCTAGATAGGATGATGATCTATGTAGGCTCTTAAAATGTATGCATATAAATATGTATAATCATCAATAATATTTTACTCTAAAAATGTGATGAGTGGTTTAGCTATAACTATAGTGTGGTATACACAAATGATATTATGTAATTGGTGTGCTTCCTCTGTCATAGTATGATACAAAGTTGTTGGTGGATGTCCCTAAAACATGTAGTGAACACCTTAAGTGTTCCCTACCTCATTTGATGTATGATTTAGAAATGGATCTAATAATATTTTCAATGACTTAAATTCCATGTTTTGTACTTTGTGTACTTCTATGGGTGTGCCCACATCAATAATGTTAGCCTCAATCAAATCTTGTATCTTATGTTTCAAGTTCATACATCTATTTGTTGTATGTCCTGATGCCATGTGATGTTCATAGAATGCATTGGTTTCATAGTTATTGGGAAGAGGTTTTATCATATCAACCTCTTTGATGGTAGGGAGAGATATGGAATTACTTATTAAGAGCTATTGTAAAACATGTGCTAGTGATTTTGGAAGGTTGGTGAAAACTCTGCATGGAGGAGCTAATAAAACTAGGTGAGGAGATGGCTTTGAGGTTGCATTAATTGTGGTCATTGGATCACTCTTGTTTTAAGTGGCCCTTACCTTATATGGAGGATTATTAGAACTCTTAGTAGTTGATTCTGATCCACTAGTATATTTTAGTATGACCGTAGAGAGAAGCTTGGCTTCTCTTTATTTCATTATGTGGCACAAATTTGTGAAGGTTGGAAACTTCTTAAACAAGATAACTTCATGTAATGCTAGAACAAGACTCTATTTGAAAATGTCTTGAAGCTATTTATCTACCATAGGGATAGTTAATTTTACTAATATAGTCTTATATTATATTCTGCAATAGGCTCATTTGATTTTTATTTTAATTGTGAAACTTAATCATATGAGATCTTATCACTGATGTTTATTGAGAAGTGTGCTAAAAACATGTTTTCCAAAGGATTGAATGTGGTGATAGATTGATTTTGTAGATCATAAAATCACTATAAGGTATAGTATTTTAAATTACGTGGAAATAACTTAGTGAATATCTAATCATTAGACACATAGTCCAAACATGCTATGTGAAAAGCTCTGAGATGGTGCTCTAGGTTATCCTTAACATCATATAATGTAAGCAAAGGTACCATAAATCTAAATGGAAAAGGAGTTGCCATTATGTGATGTGCCAAAGGTGTATATAAAATAATATGAGAATCCAAGGCATGTGATGGCCTAGTGGCTCACCGCCCAAGATGTAACACCTTAGCCTATAAAGTATGAATCTCATGCATAAGGGATTGTACATCTATAGTGGAGGAACCTTCCATAAGAGGTTTGGCTATCACTGAAGGTTATTAAATTATAATTGGTTGTTGTGCTAGTTGAGTTGGCCTCAATGTAGGTGTAATAGTGTTATTATCTAAGAGAGTTGAAGATTGACCATAATTTGAATTTTGATGTTCTTCATAAATAATATTGATAAGGTCATCTTGCATATTTGAATGTTTAAAAACAAAATCTTGCAATTGTCTTTAATATGTTTCATCAAATCAGTTGTTGAATTCTACCATTGTAGTTTGGGGAGTAAGAAAATAAATTGTTACATATATTGAACCTTTAAATAAATTTAATCTAAAAAATATTGAAAAAATTAAATATTGAAACAAATCTAATAGTTAAGAACTAATATTTGAGTATAGATGCAAACATGGTACAAAACCTAAGAGCATTTGGGGTTAGGGTTTGAGCAATGTTCAAATTAAGCTGGGTTCATTAAATTGTTTAAACTTCTAGGACTTAGTGAATGTAAATCCTATGTTTATTAAAGAGATGATTATGCTAAATCAGTTTAATAATATGTAAGAAATACAAACACTAATTTGTTATTGAATTGACTAACTTTGACTATTCTAAAAATAGTAATAAATAGTGCAAGTAAGAACTTAGCTGGAAGATAACTAAGATATATGAATTAAGGCTAGAAATTGAGGTGGTAGCTGGTTTGAGTGTCTCAAACATGATCCTTGTGTCAGAACCCTAATTGTAAAATATCACCATTATTAGAAATGTGGTAGTAGTGTCATGGTATTGGTAGTAGTGTCCTCTATTTATGGCTATTCCAAGCTTATGGGTGTACTTATATCTAGACATCTAAGGTATATTCATATATGCATGAGTTATAAAACCTTGTATATTACATATTTTGACTAAATTTGTGAGTAAACCCTAATCCTTCATGTATCTTAAGCATCCAGTTGATACAAGCTAAAAAAATGTGTTTGTTAGTGGGGTAGGATGGATATCCTCAACACCTCACTATAATGAGAGATGCATACATACCAATAATCTTAGAAGGGATGAAATTTTATATAGTTATCCCCACCTAAGTATTGGTACAAGTGCAAGTGCAAGTGAAGATAATATGATAGTGGCCTTCAATGCCTTGATTGTGTTTGAGACTGGAAATCTAGGTATTCTGAGTTTAGGATAGTTATAGATGGTAGTATGTAGAAGTAGGGCATAATAGGGATTAATGAACTTAATTATACACAACTTATTCTAAGTTTGAATCAATATTTTTAATCTAATTTTTATATAGTGGTTAGAGGGCTAAAATTCATGTATTTATGCTTTTTTGTTGTTTGTGTGGGTTCTAAAAGAGGTCTAGGATGACCCTAGGAAGGTGTAGATTTAAAAAGATATATGTTTGTGAAAAAGAGAGGGAAAAGACATCGTCAACATTTTTGAACACTAGTGCCATGTGGTGATAGTGTCCACGTGATAGAACAATAGGCATGAAGGGCCAAGATCAAGTAATGAGGATTTAAGACTACTTTAGGGATGACTAGGGATGCCTGTGGCCCATAAAAATGTTAGATAAATGTGACAATAGGCTATAGGATAGCTCTAGGGCTGAGATAGGGATAGGTAGTCTCAAGTACTAGTCTTAACACTCAAATACCAATTTTAGGTGATTACACTTACTTAGGTGTACTTTATCATAAGGAGTTACACTTGATTTCCATTATTTGTTAGTGGGAGTTACTTGTTGATTGGATATTCCAGCTATGGTGAGTTACATTCTATTTTTGGGTCTTTAACCACTTTTTATGGAAGATTTACAGATTCACTCTACTATATGTACATTTTCATTTTGTTAGCTATTTTAGTTAAGTATTGGAAGATCTCATGATAACTTGCATTGAAATATTCTCATATATTTGATTTTAATTAACATGTATTTGCATTGTGCACTTGTTTGACTTGTGCTTTCATTGAACCAATGCTTTCACTTGATCTAGAGATCTTGGCGTAATCCTTGATATGATATAAAAGCATCATAGGTATTCATTTATATGGATTTTTATTTTCTATTAGTTTCTTAATCTTGATATTGTTAGTTATAAAATCAATGACATTTGTATAGGAGATCATTATTTTTTAAAGTATCTTCTTCTTTGTATCTAGTTATTGGTTCATGTTAGCTTGTTGGTGTGTGTTGTCTTTATTTTGAAGGAACAATTCTATTAAGGATTTATCTACACTTCCAACACGATACTCTTGGTCTAATGAGTACATTTATACCTGTATTGGAATTTTTTCTCCATCTAGGGTGAGAATCTCTTACTCTATCCTTTTAATTGGATGGCCATCTACCTCTAAATTTATAGATCTCCATTGGAACTTTAGTCTCTTTGAACATAGTGATTCCTTAGATGAAGTGTGAGATATTCTAGAGGCAACACAAAAGGTATCTAGTTCAATTCCTCTCTAGCTTTTTACTAAAATTCATTTTTCAATAAAAGTGCATTTAAATATTTTGTGCAAAATGGGTTTTTAATGGTAAAAAAAGGAATTTTTAATAAATTTTGATAAGTAAATTGGATTTGAGTGTCATTTTTTTTAATTTTTTTTTCATACTCATTCCATTGGAACCATTTATATTATAATTTCACTAAAATTATAAAGTGAAAAAATATTTGAGGGGTGTTGTTTGTCCCTTTTCATATGTTTTGGTGTTCTTTTTGTTTCTACAAAAATAAACTTAATTATCCATTATGGGTGCCTTGCACCCACCACATGCATTTGCACTTATGAACATGTGCTATTACATTTTCAACTCCAGAATATTTAGGGAGATGACATATCATCATGTAGTAGACTTTAGGTGGACTGGTTGTTGGTAATAGAGCCTATTATGATACACTTACAGTTCCTCTTAGACCCTATGGAGGAGGTCTACTAATGCCTCCTACATAATTTTTGGATCCTCCATGGGAACCACCACTGATAATGCCTCCCATGCATCCTCTGACAATAAATGCACCTAATACATTGGGAACATATGTAAGTTTATTAACTATGAAAGGGCCTATACACTACCCACTAGCTATATTTTGTCCACTAGGCATTCCAAAGTGAGCCATAGGCTTGATTTTTAATGGAAAATAAATTAATGACAAACTAATATCTTGAATTTGTACTTAAATATTTTTTTGATAGATTTAAAATTTGACTCTATACTATTTATATCCCAATTTATTAAAATAATTTCATACAACTCAAAGGTATGAGCATGTGCTATGGATGGGGAATTGGGCTTATCTATATTGGGTTCTATAGTCACCAATGCTTGACTTATTTCAACTTCACATACCTATGTTGGAATTGGGTGCACTCTTATGGTTGGGGAATCCTAATTATATATTTTTCTCCCTACATATCCTTAAAACACTTTTAGAGTCCTCCTATCCCCTCCCTAAATCACATACAAGCATAGCCTATCACCTAGCCTCATCATACTTACACTTACGTATCTCTCATAGATTCACTGCCATATTGAACCTATATATATGTATATATAGACACACACACACATGTGTGTGTGCGTGTCTGTGTATGTATATATATTTTTAAATGTATATGTGTGTGTGTGTGTGTGTGTGTGTCTGTGTATATATATATACACACACATATACATATACATATACATATACATATACATATACATATACATATACATATATATATATATATACATATACATATATATACACACACACATATATATATACACACACACATACATACATATATATATATATATATATATATATATATATATATACACATACACATATATATACATATACATATACATACACATACAAATACACATACACATACACATACACATACACATAGACAAACACACACACACACACACACACACACACACACACACACACACACACACACACACACACACACACACACACACACACACACACACACACACACACACACACACACACACACACACACACACACACACACACACACACAAAAAAAAAAAAAAAAACAAAAAAACACACACACACACACAAAAAAAAAACACACACACACACACAAATGTGTGTGTGTGTGTGTGTGTGTGTGTGTGTGTGTGTGTGTGTGTGTGAGTGCGCGCGCGCGTGCGCGCACACGCGCTCCTTCGTTTCACTACCAACTATGTTGCTCATGCAAGGGAGAGTATAGTCATCTATGTAGAAGTTTTTAAGTTCCTAGTCAACTATAAGCTTCTTAATTTCTAATAAAAACTGACTGAGATACCTGTAGCATGGATCCCAAAGGAAGTTAAAATAGGATTCCTTTGGACAAGATTACAAGGAGATTATATTTTCTAAAATATATTTATGTAGTATTCTTTACCATCAAATGTTCACTGCATGTCCAAGTCACTCCCAATAATACAAAGGCTGACTATCATTCTACTAATTAGGAGACCTTCCATCCATAATTCATTAAGCAGTCTTGCACATACATCAAAAGCCAAACATGCAAGTGAATGGGAACTTATACAAATAAATATTTGTAGAGTGAGTCATGTTGGTCTCTTTTCATTTAAGCTAACATGTCTTTCCCTAGTTTCATGTCTACAAGAATAAGAGTTTCAATGAGCCAACACATCAACATATCACGCAAGAAAATGTTCTCATGTGCTTACCCAAAACACGTAGCCTATGACCAGTTCCTGTTAGTTTTATCATGTGGTATTATATTCATTAAGTTAGTAATCTAGGGTTATTAAACAAGCACTTAGTTCTAAATTCATACTTAATCCCATGTCTAACTCTTAGCTATTCATTCATTCCCTACTTAACTAATCACAAAAAAAGATTCTAGGTGCAAAATAAGAATAAAATAGTAATAATTCCATTGTATTCATAATCAGATTACATCAACACAAAAGATTCCTCTCATTACATACATATGTCATATCCATAACTATGCCGACTCAAGACTATAATTACGAACCAACACGCTAAGTAAAACTAGGGTGCATTTATACATGGGTCTACCCTAATTACATAAAGATGACACACCAAAGACCATTAATAGTAATGTTTCATAGGAAGGTATTAAATCAAATTCATAAGCACCTAGACCTAACTTCCCCTATATGCTCTCTCTATGATGGATCTTCATCATCATGTACCTATCTTCTAAAAGACAAGTACTAGATTCAAACTTGACTATTCTTCTCTGATGTCTATATGAATCGTTCCCCAACCTTCTCCACTTTCCACACCCTTTCCCAAATCTTTCATTGTTGTTTGAGTCCTACGTTTTTAGTTTATCTATGTTTCATGTATCTTTATTCTTTATGACTTACCTCTTTCACACCACCATATTTTTCACCACGTATCTTCCATGCCTATGGTTCATTTCAAGCCAATTATATTTTAAAATTATTTATAAAAATAGATACAAAATCGACGGCCCAAATAATAGTTAAATTTATGAAGATATGGATAAAGATATTAAAAATAGCCAATAGTTTGCATGAATTTAAATAAATAATAGTGTAATGAGTGCACATAGTCCTAAATTAATTATAAGATGAGTTTATTAAAGGTCAAAAAGGTAATTTTAATGGTCATATTGAAACAAGTAACTAAAACTCAATAACACTGATCTATCGAATGATGTATAATCTTAATCATCATTTTAAGCATTTAGAAATGAGATTTAAATTTAGGCCAATGAGATAGATCAAAACAATCTTGCAATAATAATATACAATTGATATTTTTTATAGAATAAGTTTTGGCAACAAGTTTCAAAGACCATGAACAATATTTCTTTCTTGTTAAGAAAAATTGAACAATTTTCAAAAGATAAATTGTATTGGAATATTGGACAAGTGTGATGTATGAGTAAATAATAATTAAAATGTCTATTGGTATGTATATATACACTAAAAAATAAATAAAAATTCCAAGCATAAATTTTAGTTGGGAACTATGCATAAGGAGGATCACCACTGGTTCTTGAAATATGTACCTATTTCTGTGGTATGATAGGAGGAATAGATTGTTGAAAATATATTGCATTAATATTAAAAGCAAAAAAGAGTTTAATAATAGATGGCATACATTACTTATTATTTATTACATCAGTGCCTAGAATGAGTATTTGTTTTTAAGAGTTAATTTTCCTTGCAATGAAAATCCTCACAATAGGTATATAGTTTTGGCTTTGTATGTCATGTAGTCATTGTGTGATATCTATATAAATGCAGGGAACACTGCATTTAGTGGTAGACCTATGAGAGTGCATTGTATGGTAGCATTCTTTTTGTTATAATATTATAAATAATGTGATGGGTATATGAATATGAACTCCATTTATGACATGAAGGACAATTAAAAGTTGTAGCCTGCACAAGTTGCATGGATTGAACTATGAAGCTGTGATTATTGTAGGTAGATTGAAACAACTTTGAGTATATGTTTTCTATTTTAAATGTTACTTCCACCTATAAAAGTTAAGATTTCGAGGTGTTAATGGTAAGAACATGTCTATTTTACCATAAATTTATACAAAAAAGCTCTTTGGTAGAAGGAGAAAAAAACACCGTCTTATCAATGAGTGATATTAGAAATAAAATAAAGTCGAGGACATATAGCTCTTGAATATAATGGTCTATAAACCCTAGACACATATTTTTGCGATGATTTTTGAAAAATCATTGAGAGAAATTTTAGATAAAAACAAGATAAATAAACATGTAACACATTTTCATTTTTACATCCAACAATGTAGATAAGTCATGGATAAATTTTACAGCTTTCAAAGGTGTGACAAATGTTGCTTGGATAGTTATAAGAGCTCTTCCTGGACCTTGTTGTTTGACCAATTTTTTAAACAAGTCCATTGTAAATACATTGGACTGTGTTCTTTATTCAAATTCTACAAAGATATGCTCAAAAATTCCATATAGGTAAAGTTTTTGTGTTTAGAAAATAGTTTATCTTAATGATTTAAAGATATAGATTAAAAAATGTGAAGTATTTATTCAAGTAGAAGCTTACCTTTGTTGTGTCATCTTCAATATATCCATCCTTTATTTCTAGAATCATTTACATATAAGTTTTTCTGGTAGTGTAACAATTGCAACAATAGTGCTAGTTGCATAGGCTTCAATGCTAGCTAAAAGTTGGCTAATCTTTGAATTAGGAATGAACTTATAATATATATTAATAAGAGGTATGATTTCTACTATGTTGGATCATTAGCCACTAGTATGCCATCTCAATCTCCACGCTCATAAGTTATTTTGAGAGCAATAGAAAAATGAAAAATATGAATTGATTTTCATGGTTCAATTTATTGTTCATACATGTATAAAGTTTTTGGGAATGGTTAATGGTATAGTCATTTCAACATTGACATCTATTAATGCATGTAGTAATTACTTATTTTGTTCTCTTTGCAACATTATCTTATATTCAACAAGCATGTCCTCTTCAAAGATGTATATTGTATTATACACATTGATATTATGAATTGAGACCAAAGTGGGATATGTTATTATTTAATTGTAACAAAACATGTGAAATGTAAATTCATATAATTATGGAATGACATGAAATATGAAAAAATAATAATTTTATTAGTTTTTACATTTTCCTCTTTTTGTAATATTTGATTATTATCAACATATTAATTTGCCTCTTCATGTTAGCTAAAATAGTTTAAATAAATAGGCAACTATGTTAGAGAAATTAGATGTCTAATTTCATGAATATGTTTTATTTTATATGTAAATTAGAAATCATCAATCATTATAAATGTCTTGTTACATTAATTATTTACTTTTGTTATTGAATTATTGCATATGCATATCACATGAGGCTAAGTAAAGAATAGCATGATCACTCAAATAGAAATCCACTATAGAGACATATTCTTTTTATATTTGAAAATGTGACCATATGTAATCAATAATTGGTTTTGACAATGCATTTGTTTTTTCAAGTATAAAATACATATTATAGGGATCCATGTGTTGTTCTAGTATCTATGAATTTTTATATTGATTTCTGATATCAATATTGGAATCACCTAATATAAATGTCTTTTGTATTTCACTTTCATCTACTAATGCATCATTGATAACATAAAGGATATATGAGATGTTTATATTTGGGGTCACATATACATTGAGAATTACAATGTCATGCATATTGTTAGTGATAATTGTCATTATTGTGACAATATTACTTTATTTGTGTTGCATATTTTTGGAAATGAAATTTTGTTTTTTTATGAAAATAATGATTCCATGCACATGAAACATAGTAGAAATTTTTTAATAAATAGTCAGATATAATGTTTTCAATGCAGATCTCTTGTAAACACAATATGTTAGATTTCATCATGTCATAATCATTGATAATGTCTTGCATATGTGCTAGTAAGATTCTTGTATTAAATGATGAGATAAATGTGCTGTAATTATGATTAAAGATATCGATTATTAATTATAATTACCATTTTCATTGTTAATGGAAATAATAAATAAAATGATTTAATTTCTCTCACACATGACAATGCGGTATATGATAAGCTATGTTGTTTGAATCTAGAAGGGTAAAATGCAGGGACATTGAGTGTGAGTCCTTGAGATCTATGTATTGTGTATGCACAAGCTAATTATATTGGAATTTGGTTTCAAATTAATTTTTATAATTTATGCATATGTTTTGTATAGGATTTGTAATTTACAATATTGAAGTCCAATCTTATTGACTAGAGTTATGATATAAGTGAGCCAACTTAGTATGTTGGCAATGTCCAATATGTTAAGCACAAAATATACCAAGAGGGGGGATGAATAAGTATATTATATATCTTTTAATTAATCTGATTTCTTTTATTTAACCACGCAATCATACATTCCAGATATGCAATAAAACTAAAATAATAATTTGTAGCAAACGTGAGAGAGAGAGAGAGAGAGAGAGAGAGAGAGAGAGAGAGATTAGAATTTTACGTGGAAACCCAAAGTGGGAAAAACCATGGAAAAAAATCTCAAGTATATGAATGAGAACCAAATCAAAATATAAATTTTGTAAGCACCAACTTCTAGGAGAACCAACCCCTTTACCAATCACCAACACGAAAACTATTTGTGAGCACCAACTGACAGGAACACCAACCCTTCTTGTGTATAAAACACAACTATCTCTCAGTGTTACTTACTCAATAAATGATAAAACTCTACAATATCTCTTTTTTCTCTCTTTAAAAGCAAATACAAACAATGAACTCTATTACATATCACAAATGGCTTCTCAAGCCTTTATTTATATCTTTCCAAATGACCTTTGGCATTCACCCTTTGTGACCCTTCAATCCCCATGGAAAATGGTGCCAAACTTGCATGACCCTTCATATTCTTGCATTTGAAAAGTTATATGGTGACCCTTCATAAGCAAAAGTGTCTTTTCCTCTTTTGTCTTTATCTTGGTGACTTTTCATATTGCTCAAAATGTCTCTTCATGGAAAAACGTACCATACCTCTTTTGTCTTCACATGGTGACTCTTCAAATTCCTCAAGGTGACTCTTCATGAGAAAATGCATCCCATTCCTCTTTCATCTTTTACCCCATGACTCTTTGACTTCTGAATGGGCCCTCTTTTGTCTTATATGCAACCAAAAATATATTCATTAATATTAAATAAATATTAAAACACATTAGCCAAGAAATGAATATTAAAAAAACCATTAAATGCAAGGGGGCCTTTATCACCAAAAATTATAGACCTTTGACATGAATGACAATATTTACAACAATCACCCCCTTTGTCATTGATGGTAACCTCAAATTGAAACTACCACATACTAAAACTTACACGTATTATCATTTAAAAAATATACATTAACTCTCCCTTATAGTAGCAATCTATATCTGTTCCTTATACCTATTTTTTCACCTATACTCGAACCTATTATTCTCCCCATTTTACATCAATGGCAAAGGGCTTACTTGAAGCTAACACTTAGCTCTCCCTCAACTGATGCTGAACCTCAATGGCAGGAAGCAAAAGAAATTACTCCCAATTTCTCTCGTAGATACTAAAATGTGTCTTTTGGTAGTGCCTTTGTGAAAATACCTACAATCTACTCTGTAGTACTGATATACTCCATCTTAACCTATTGATCTATAACTTGCTCTCTCAAAAGTGATATCTAATGGGAATATGCTTTATTCATGAATGCATCACTAGATTATTTGAAATATTTATATAACTTGTGTTATCACAAAAAATAGAAATAGTTTCATCATACTTTACTTTGATATCTTCCAAAGTTTTCTTCATTTAAAGAAATTGAGTACAACACAATACTACTATAATATATTCTACTTCAACTATATAAAGTGATATTGAATTATGCTTCTTGGTTAGCCATGATACTAAGCTATCACCAAGGAAGAAAGATCATCCACTTGTACTCTTTCTATCATCCAAGCACCCTGCCCAATCTAAATCTGTATAAGCAACCAAAGTGAAATCTCTACCTATGCAATACCATAATCCATAATTGAGTGTCCCCTTGATATATCTAAATATTCTCTTCACCAACTGAACATGACTATATTTTGGAGATGATTGATATCTTTCAACCATATCTATTACATGCATGATGTCTGGCCTCGATGTTGTCAAATATAAAAGACTACCAATCATAGATCTATACAAATATTGATTTATAATAGGTGAATCTTCATCCTTACCTTATTTTCTATAAACATTAGTGTACTAATTGGTACACAATCCTCAAAACTAAATTTCTTCAACATTTCCTTGGCATATTTACTTTGAGATATGAAAATTCCTTTATCTAACTGAAATATTTGCAATCCTAAGAAAATGACAATTATCCAAGTATAAACATCTCAAATTATTTTTGCATATTATCAAAAAATTATTTTGTCATCTTTTCAATATTTCCTCTAAAAATGATATCATCAACATATACCATAACAATCAATTGATGCTCACCTTTTATTTTGATGTAGAGATTACTATTGGCAAATCCTCTCTTGAAATCTTGATCCTGTAGGTACTTATCAAGTCTTGCATACCAAGCTCTGGGAGCTTGTTTCAATCCATAAAAGGATTTCTTCAATTCTCATACATGGATACTAATATTTGAGAGAATAATTCCCTTAGGATACTCAATGTAGACATTTTCTTCTAGATTCCCATTCTGGAAGGCATATTTGACATCTATCTAAAACACTTTGAAATTTTTAAAGAATACATATGCAATAAATATTGTAATAGCTGCTAACTTTGCCACTGGTGCAAAATTTTATTAAAAATATATTCTCTCAATCTGATAATATCCTTTAAATACTAATCTTTCTTTATTTCTGGTCACTTCTCCATTTTCATTCAATTTATTTCTATAAACCTATTTTGTTCCTATCAAATCATGATCTTTTGGTATAGGCACTAATTTTCAAGTATCATTCTTTTCTATCTGATTTAATTCTTCATCCATAGACTTAACCTAATGCTTATCATGTCTAGCTTCTGAAAAAGTTCTAGGCTGGATTTTGGATAACAAAAAGAAATTAACTTGCTCAGATTCACTTACCATCATTCTTCTGGTGCGAATTCTTTCACTTATGTCCCTGATGATGTTAATTTTAGTATGATTTATATGAACATATTTGGATAGAATTTTGGTTCCCTTTTTATCCTTCTTCCCATCTTCATCTTAATCTTCAAAATCGTCCTCTTTAATGATTTCAAGAATGTCTACTAGATCACTGATTCTTTGTGTTCTATCTTCTTCTATTCTGACACTTGCACTTTCAACAATTTTCTTAGTTCTTTTGTTATAACATTTATAAGATTTAATTTTACAAAAATAACTAAGAAATATACCTTTATCTATTTTAGATTCAAACTTATCATGTTTTCCATCAGATTTCTTTATAAAGTATCTGCTGCTAAAAACTCTAAAATAATCAACTATTGCTAGTTTGTCTTTCCATAGATCATAAGAAGTCTTGTCACTATTGAATCTCAATAATTTTCTATTTTGAATATGCACTGCTGTAGAAACTACCTCTTTCTAATATTTATCTTCTATCTTGGATTCATTTAGCATTGTCCTCATCATCTCCTAAACTGTTATATTTTTCTATTCATCTACTCCATATTATTGTGGAGTTCTGGATGCTGAATAATGTCTCTTTATTCCATGGTCTTCACAAAAATCAATAAATTGATCTAACATGAATTCTCCTCCTTGATCTGATCTTAGAAACTTAATCTTAAAACTAGTTTCATTCTCAACTAATGCTTTGAATGCTTTAAAATGTCTGAAAGCTTATGATTTTTTATTTAAAAACATTACCCAAGTCATACATGAAAAATCATCATTAAGCAATATGAAATATTTATCACCTTGAGTACTTTGAGTTCTCATAGGTCCACGTAGATCACTATGAACAAGCTCTAGCATCTGAGTAGTTGAGTATTATTTTATTTTGAACCACCTTCTAACCTGCTTCCCATGCTAACAATGTTCATAAAGCATGTTAGATGGCTTTGTAATCTTTAGAATATTTTTTATTGCTTGCTTCTTGTTGATGTTCACAAGATTGTCAAAATTTATGTGCCCCATTCTCCTATGCCATAGCCAACTTTCTTCAATCTAGCTCAAACAACATCTTTGACCTTTGATGTCTGATAGCATATACAAATTATTGCATGTTCTCTAAGCATATGCAACCAACATATCTTAATATTTTCTTCTAATTTCAAAACTTTCTACATAAAACTTTAGTGTATTACCCTAATCACACATTTGACTTAAACTCAAAAGATTATTTTTAAGACCTTCTACATACAAAACATTTTTAGTTTTAGTTCTACCATTATGCAAACATAGCATACCTTTTCTAGTAATTTTAGCAGTAGTATTGTCTCTGAATTTCACTATGCCACCATTGATCTTCTTTAAGGTTATGAACTTGCTTTTGTCTCCTATCATGTGCCTTGAACATCCATTGTTAATGAACGATAGATTTTCCTCATTTCTTGTATGCAAAGTAGTCTCCACCAACATAGATTTTTTAGGTTGTTTCTTTTTCCATGAACATGTCTAAAAAAATTTCTTGATGAATGGAACCTTGAAACTCTAGTCCTTCTTGACTGACTCCAACACACTTATAAAATATCAGACTATGTATCTGAATTTTTTACACTTGTTACATATTATGGCCTCTTCATTAAACCCTGATTGAGGAACAAAAGAGTTGTGGCTTCTGCTTGACTCTGCATGACTTTCATTCTCCTTATTTCTGAAACTGTTAGCTCTTTTTGGACATTCTAATTTCTTATGACCATATCTATTACAATAAAAATAGTAACCATAAAAATAGGACCTATTTATGTATCTCTGACCTGATTGCCTTTTATAGATCTATTCCCTCTAGCCTTATTTGTTTGAGATGTCCTTTGTAATCTTAACTTCTTTCCTTTTTATTTCTTCTTTTGTAAGAGTTTCAACATAGCTCTTTCCTTTTTCCTTATTTGTGAAAGTAGTGACCTCCTCTTTATCTTTTTCAAATCCAATACCTATCTTATCTGACATTGATCTTTGATTTTCTAATATCTTATTCAACATATTGGTTTTATTATCAAATTTTGAATCATTGGATGCTCTATCATTTATTTCTTTATTTTTTTCTCAAGATCTGCTTTTAAAGAAGCAATTTCAGTAACATACCTTTCACATTATTTACTTAATATTTTTAATTGTGCCGTTAGATCTTCTTCATTATTCTTGGCTTCTTCAAAGTGTGCTTTTATATTTTCAATTATTTCCTTTGACTCATTTTTATTTTTCTCAATCTAGAGATTTAATCTTTGATTCTTCTTTTCAATAGATTTTAACTCTTTTAAGGCATAAATGAGTTCTCCTTTTAGATTCACTTTAGCTTCATCCTATTCTTCTTCTTGATCATCTATACTTTTGTTTGTGGAGGCATCCTCATGTTTTTCCATGAATAGAATCTCTTCTTCTTCTGAGTCATTGATTCCACTATCTTCAGCTGAGCTAGGATCTTTAGAATACAAACTCTTCTTCTCATATCCTTTCTTGAATTTGCCTTTGAAATTCTTCTTGTTTGTAGACTTTTCTTCTTTATTGTCATTATTACCCTTATTTGGGCATTTAGCTGCAAAATGTCTAATCTTTCCACAATTAAAACATTTAAAAGGTAATTTTTATTGATATTTACCTGTGCCCTTTTTTGGCTTGTGAATGAATAGAGCTCCATTCTCATCTTCATCATCACTAGAATTATCAGTTGATTCTTGAATTTTAGCCTTCTCTTTCTTTGATTTCTTGAAAGCCACTTCTCTCTTTGAAGGTTTATCTTGTTCAGTCTGTATCTCATATGCCATAAGAATACCATGAAGCGCATCCATCTTTAGCTTGGCTAAATTCTTCATCTCTTCAATTTCCAAAACTTTTACTTTGTATCTCAATGGTAAAGATCTCAAAACCTTTTAAACCACAGTTCATTCTTTTAAATTTTCTCCAAGACCTTGAATCTGATTGACTTTTTGATCAACCCGTAAGAGATAACTTGCTATATTTTATTCTTATTCCATCTTAAAACTCTCAAACTATCTTTTAAAAGTTTGATGCTTAGCTTGCTAAATATTTCCATCACCTTTGTAAATATTCTCAAGTTTTACACAAGTTTCATGAGCAAGTTTACATTGCATAACTTTAACAAATTATGATTCGCATAAACCACATAAAATAGCATTTAAAGATTTAGCATTATTTTCACTTGCCTTCTTTTTCTACTAGTGTAGTTACAAGTGTCTGTGGCTCTTCATATTCTCCACCATTTCTTTCCATATGTCAAATCCAAGGGCCATCAAATAATTCTTCATCATTATGCTCTAAAAAACATAATTCATTCCATCAAACAAAGGTGCCTTATTTGCAGAGAATCCTTCATGTGATCCAGCCATCATGTTTTCCCAATCTTCCTTCAAGCTGTAAAACTTTTTCAAAAGGAACCTGCTCTGATACCAATTGTTAAGCATGAAATATATTGAGAGAGGGGGTGAATTAGTATATTATATATCTTTTACTTAATCTGATTTATTTTCTTTAACGACTCCATCACACATTCAAGATATGCAATAAAACTAAAAATAATAATTTACACCACACGAGCACGCGCGAGAGAGAGAGAGAGAGAGAGAGAGAGAGAGAGAGAGAGAGAGAGAGAGAGAGCAAATATTTACATGGAAATCTAAAGTGGGAAAACCATAGAAAATAATTTGAATTATATAAATGACCACCAAATCAAAATAAAAAGTTCATAAGAACCAACTTGTAGGAGCACCAACCCCTTTGCTAAGAACCAACACAATAACTATTTGTGAGCTCCAACCCACAAGAGAACCAACCCTCTTGTGTATAAAACACAACTATATCTCAATTTTGTTTACTCAACAAATGATAGAAATCTACAATATCTCTTACTTTTCTCTCTTCAAAAATAAATAAAAATAATGCACTCTCTTGCATATCACAAATGGCTTCTCAAGCCTTTATTTATGGCTTTCCAAATGACCTTTGGCATTCACCCTTTGTGACCCTTCAATCCTCATGGAAAATGGTGCCAAACTTTCATGACCCTTCGTATCATTGCATTTGAAAAGTTGTATGGTGACCCTTCATAAGTAAAAATGTCCTTTCCAATTTTATCTTTATCTTAGTGACTTTTCATATTCTTCAAAGTGTCCCTTCATGGTAAAATGTGCCATACCTCTTTTGTCTTCAGATGGTGACTCTTAGAATTCCTTAAGGTGACTTTTCATGAGAAAATGCATCCCATTCCTCTTTTGACTTTTTCCCCGTGATTCTTTGACTTTGCCATGGGTCCTCTTTTTACTTATATGCAAAAAAATATATATTCATTATTATTAAATAAATATTGACACACATTAGCCAAAAAATTAATATTAAAAACACCATTAAATGCAATGGGGCCTTTATCACCAACAATGCTAGACCTTTGACATCAATGATAATATTTCCAACACAATACATGGATCATTGAACTTGATCCACACTGTGTCAAAATCCTTTGTAATATTATATACTTTGAATGTTCCATTTGACCCATTAACCAAGCCATCTTTAACATCACAATTATGAGCATAAATTTTGACCAACATATCTAGTTTAATAAAATAATAGGAAAAATCATTGGTAATCAATGATGTGACTATTCACATTGATATTTAATTTTTTGTTTGTCAATTACATGGATAGTAATAAAATTTCTTATCACAATAGATAACATTCTATCATATTATTTATTAACATCATAATATATGTAGAAAATATACAAAAATTTTGGATTGTTAGGGGTAACTTGTAAACAATCTTGATTGATAAATTCTATGCAATTGTACATTTACAATGTTTTTTGGAGATGGTTGAGAACTACTATGAAGTTCCTATCACTTTGACACATTTTTGTTTAAAATTCATATATTTTTACATGTGATTTATAGAAGTCAGAGAGGATATTTTCATCATTTAATTTTGGATATTCAAAGATTAGAGAATCATTTATAGGTTGTGCTTGATAAAATTATCCATAAAAAAAACATATCTAGATTTATGAAATATGTTTTAAGAATATGCATTATATTGTCTATTGAATACAAGAAGCATGAGCCTACTATAAATATTTCATCTATAAAAAGCAAGCAAATTTGGTTGTAGTGTATTGATAATGTGTCTAATTTCTTAGAGGTAAGTGGAATGAATTCTATTTTGTTAAAAGGTAAAAGAAATGCAAATGCAGTGTTATTCCTCTAGCATTGTATGCTGCCCTTCTAGTGTATGCATATATTAGGACCTTTAGATTTTTGGGGGCACTATCAATTAAATTTTTATATAAGTGGTGTAACATTACATATATTAATTTCACTGTGAATGTATTTCCTATTCTACCACCTCCTATTAAAAATAAGCAGATCAATTTTAACAGATCATTTCATTTTTCCATTTCTATATTTTTTACAATTTATTATTGATTTTTTCAAGGATCTTATTCTCTCATAATAGTTATATTTATTAGATACAAATGGTAAGTTCCCTATATCAAAATATTGTGAATTTCATATTTTTTAATCTATATACTTGAATAAATGTATATCACATTTCAAATCATAGTCTTCATCGCTAGCAATATTATTTTTGTAGAATAGGATTACAAAGAAAGTTTATACACTAGTAAAGAAAACCCAAAATAATCATAGAGAACATAACGTTCTAAGCCTACTCCATCAATGGGTGATGTTAATCAAAACAAGAAACTAATTATTAAAGTAAGACAAGAAATGCCTTCCAAGTATATGCTCTCCTTAAAAATGGTCAATTAACATGATTATGCCTAGATTTGGTTCTCCAAGTAAGTCCTTGTTGATGTGGTTTAGCATGTACCTCTATCATGTCTTAGTTCACCAATGTCTCCTTGATTTGGTCAATTTGGGGGAATGAGTGAAACTTCTTTAGCACTATTTTTGCATAATAACATTGCATAATTAAAGCTTGTTTGAATCTATTTCTACATGATAACATTACATAATTCAAGATTAGAATTTATGTCCATGGCTCATGTATTTATAGCTTTCCTAGAAATGTTGAGAGTCAACCGTGATCATCCATCTTAAGATCAAGATGTGTGGTGAAGGATTAATTAATTTTAGAGGCTCAAGGCATTAAATTATCTAATTAATAATCATGGCTTACAAATCAAGAGATTTGTTTAATATGTGAAATGTAAGTGCTTGACAACATTCAAGGTGATCTCATGCATGATGTCACCATTTTAGATATTTGTTATGATGTCATGATGATGTCATTAATTTAGATTTTATAAATCTAAAAATTTAGTAATTAGCCATGGACATTTTGACTATGAATTTAAATAGGTTTAACTAATTAAGAACCTATGATAAGGTTAATTTCCATCTCTATAATTTGGACAAGGTTATAATAGACAAGTGGTCAAAAAATTTCCAGTTGCTAGGTTACAACTTGACTTGAGAAAAATTAAAATGTGATGATTGCATAAAAGATAATGCCCTATTTAGGAACATATTGACAAAAATAAGGGATTGCATATGATGTGTACAGAGGAATCAAAGTGTTTCAATGGTTTCTAGGATTAATTTACATTGTTTAAAACAATTCATTCTGACAACCATTCAAACATGAAAGTGGCAAAAATGGGGTGTCTACATTTTCCCCTACTTGATAAGGCATTATGAGATACTAGACAAAGGAACAACTTTTCAAAGAATGAAAAAATCATTAAGAAGATGTTTGGAAGATAATGATTGAAAAAATAATTAGTGACCCATGATTCCCCCTCGAGAGGGTATGCATGGATGAAAGAGAGGGATGGACTCTTCGAAAATAGATAAAGAGTGAAATTAACACATGGATGAGATTAAATCAATATGAGCTATTGCTTGCACGTGTTGATTCTCAAAAATTAAATAGAATAAAATATAATGACCCCCAAGGTGAGGGGAAGTGGGAATAATTCATCCCAAAATATAAGTAGCACAAATAGGGTGAAAGTTGTAGGCTTAGGGAATGATTGATCCCAAAACAAGTTGCATACTTTGATTTACCAAAATGAAGGCAAAAACTACAGAGCTTGGAATTAGAATAAATTCAAAACAAGAGAATCGATCCAAATAAAGGACATCAATGAATTAATAATTTGATCTAGAAGAGAGGATTTGATCAGTTGTAAAATTTATTTTTCCCCAAGAGGGTTGATTTGACCACTGATAATTTATTTTTCCCCAGTACGGCTGATTGGATTAGTGATTGATCCAAATATTGTACCCTAGTAGTGCAAATTTCTGAACATAAATCAAATATATAACCTATTATAGAGATTAAAGATGAAAGGTCATAAATGTAGATGTGATGATATAGTGAATAAAGAAGACACAAAAAACTAGGCATACAAGAATGCATAAAGTAAGGAAAGAGATGATTGGAATAATAATGGTGGTCAAGATAACCTAAGATACGCCATGTATACAAGCACTACCTACATAGTCTAGATGGACCTCATGCTAATGTAGTTTTCCCAGAAGTGGGATCAAACGAAATGATGAATGAATAATAAAAGAAATATAGACCAATGTTCAATTGTGTTTATGATATCTTATTTAGGTAGTGAATATATAGGATAGTGCTTTCAGAGATGTTGTTTGGCATGACATTGATTTTTGGACTTGGATCACTTGGTGTTTACTTTGGAAAATGAAATTATGCATCATAAGTATGATAACCTATAACAAAATTGTATTTATATTGTGAATGGATTGATTCAAAGGTGAATATTTAAAACTAAAGATGATGATTAAAAATACCAAAACCAAAGTTGCAAGCATTTAAGTTTGAACAAAAAATAAAAAAAGAAAAAAAAAGAAAAAGAGGTTTCAAATATAAAATGTAACTAACACAAAATCAATATATAAATCATCAAGACTTAAGTAGGAATAAAAATGTACTAAAAAATAAATAAGCAATAAAATAATTCAAATATAAACGTGAACAATTCATTCCCAAGTTAAGGTTAGACTTAAAATGTTTAGAAAATGTATTCAAACACAACACTAAAAAAAAATCTAACAACGTAATAATCAACACACACAAAAACATAAAACATTAAGACAAATCAATCAATCAATCAGTATGCATGTCTATGAATTTAAACAAATAGAAACACATAAATAATTGTTAATCACAATGTTAGTACAAACATAAAACAAATTGTTTGTGAATGTGTAAGAGAGGTGTTACACTTGTGACAAAGTGACCTCTAAGCTAGGTAACAATGACATTGGTATAGTAACATATGAATAATGGGCATAAAGTTACCCTTAGGTTATAAGAAAATAATGACACACAAAAAAGATAACAAACATTTCCCCTAGGATATAGGGGACAATTGAACAAACAAAAAAAAAGGGGAAACAGAAGAAAAGGAAGTGGTAACCAAGCTAACTCCATATGCACAATGCAAGTGGACAATGCCTACATAGTTACATGGACATAAGATCCAACATGAAATTTAGTCCCAATATAGTTCTTTCATGATATGGGATAAAAGAAAATTGAAGATAATGAAGATGATTGTGGTGTAGAAGAATATAGGAATGGCCTCACAAACTGGTGAGTGCATGAGAAAATCAAAGGGTGCAATAACGTATCTACTTCAAATAAACAATACAAATAATGGTGACTCATAAAATGGTGAAAGCATAAGGCTAAGGTCAATAAGGATGGGGAAAAACTAAATGAAAAGTAGTTAATCATGAAATAGGTAGGAGTCACAAGATCCTTAAGGATAAGAAGTGGCTGAAAATGAAAGGAAGGTGCAACCAAGCTAATTTGAGATACCCCATGTATCCAAGTGCTGCCTATGTAGTCCATCCAGATCTAAAGCTTCCATATTTCTCCTAGAAATGGGAAGAAAAGGGCCAATGTGGTCTATAATTAAACTAAAAAAATAAGATGGCCCATCCCAAAAATAAATTTGGGTTTAAATATTGCATGGAAATTCTAAGCTAATTTTCATGATTTTGTGATTTTTAGGGATTTCTACATCCTTTACCATTGTTTTTGGAATTTTATAAGCAACTCAAATCAATCAGTAATGATGAGATACCAAATAGTCTAACTCATAAAAATGCTAAGAGAATGGATTAAACCAAGGGTGTAGTAATGCATCTATTTCAAATGGAAAATACACACAATGGTGATTCATAAAATGATTAGAGAATTAGCTTAGGTTACTCAAAAAATGGTGAGAGCATGGCTTAGGTTACTCACAAAATGGTGATATCTTGTCAGAGAGGTGACCTAGATGACCTCAATAAAAATTGAGCACTGCTTACATAGTCCTGAATGACCTCAAATCAATGTAGTTCAAACATATGGCAAGGTATAATAGGATGGTAAAATGAGATAAAGGGTAAGGCAAATGGAAAGACAAGGTAAATGGAAAATATAAAAGGTGAGGTAAAAGGATATGTTATTCTTATTGATGGGGAAATGCACATCATTATTAACATTTGACACAACTAGAAAAGTAAAACATTGAAGTTGCTAATGCACACTTCTTATGAATAACTATTCTATCAAGACCCTAATGCTGATTTGGATTTCGATAATGATGTCGTGATCTTCATTAGTCATTGATTCTATTTCCCTTAACCTTTGAGATAAGATGTATTTGTATCCTCTATAAGGGAAAGTGTGGAAAATAGGTGTAAATAATGATAGGCATAGGATAAATGGTCTGATTTGGAAATGGAATATTGGTTCATAATAGGATGTATACTGACTAGGTAAAAAATGAAGATTGAGACTTTCAGTCACACACAATGTTGTTAATTTTATATTCGACATAACTTTTTTTATGGTGAGGTAAAATAATTTTGAACATTCTCTCGATAGGACCACTAGATTTTTTTTATTTGGGCCTTTGATAATTTCCATCTAATTATGTTGTAGATTTTAAGCTATAATGATGTTTTTTGCAATAATTTTTTCATCAAGCGGTGAAGAACCATTTTCCCCATCTACTAGCACCTTGAAGAGGTTTTCAAAAATAAATTTGTCTTGATTATCCCATAGCACCTCTAAGAAGGGTTAACTAAAGAATGTTGACTTTTGAATTTGATTGTCTTCTAGTGCCTCAAACAAGGTTTCACTAGAAGATGTTGAGTTTAGAATTTGATTGTCCCCTAGTACCTCTGAAAAGGTTTTAATAGGAAATTATTCTTATTCTACATTAATATGGTCTTAGTCCCCATAATTTTTTGCACCTGAAGTGTTACCATGGATGCAGTTCAATAAAGTGTGATTCTGTCAGTCCTAATCGACACTTATGGAAGGTGGAATCTCAATATAATGACTATGTTGTTTGGTGTTAATGGAATGCTGAAAGGAATTAAAATCCTTGTAGAATATATTAGGATAAATTTTGTTGATACTAAAGTAATCATCCTCAAAAACATTAGAAGGATTAAAAATATAGTCAAATTGATTTACGAGGCATGTGTAACCAATGTTATAACAATCACAGATGTATTTTTATTCTGACTCAAAGGATTTTAAATCTAATGTTGAGACCAACATTGATTGCAGTTCTGATACTACATTTGATATCAATTCAAGAATATAACCTATCTTTGATATTCAATTATTTATCTGGTGTTGTGGCAAAGATGTTATGTTGAACGCTTGGTATTGGAGAAGTAATGACTTATGATGACATAATGGGATCTTTAGAAATAGGTTAAACTAAGAAGGACTCCACAGAGATTGGCTCATCAAAGGGAGGATCCTTAAAAATAGGACAGTGTTCAAGGTAATTATTTTCTCAAAGGTGATTATAATCATTAGGGAATGACTCAACAAATATTGGCTTGTCAAAGTGAAACTCTTGAACCAAAGGGAAAGGGCCAATAGGCAACTCCATAGAGACTAGCTTATCAAAGTGAGGATCCTTAAAAATAGGTCAATGGTTAAAAGGTAATTCAACGTAGGTTAACTCATCATAAATAGGTGTTTCAAAAAAAATGCATATTGGTTAGTTGTCTTGGCCTTGGTTTAACCTTGGTTATAAACTATCAATTTTGAACACATTTTGGCTTTTAAAAAATGGATTTTGGAGAGGTAATGACTGGTTTTCTTGTATCTTGAATTTTATATAGTATAACATAATTGACACTAGATTAGTAACAGTTTGTGGCTTAATAATTGGGTTTTTTTTAATTAGATTGTCAAATAAGGGATCAATAAAGACTAGCTTGTCAAAGTGAAGTTCTTCAATGATGGGATCAACAAATACTGATGATGGGCCTAAGATAGTAACTTTAACACACATAGTCATGATTTTGCAACATTATTAGGATAATGATCAATGATATTTTGAAGGGTATGGAATGGTAATCCTTAGGTGTGGTGAAGCTTGGTTGGCAATGCAGGCTAAAGGAAGACAACCTAAAATAGTAACCTTTGGGTGTTGTGGATCTTGATTGCTAACATAAGCTAAAAGAAGAGGGCATAAAATGGTAACCTTTTGGAACTGTAGGGATTTTTTACTAATGTAGGTTAAAGGAGGAGGGCCTAGAATGGTAAATTTTGGGTATGATGAAGCATGGTTGCTAACACAGGTCAAAGGAAGAAGGCATAGAATGATAATCTTTAAGCTCATCGAAGCATGGTTACTAGTGCAAGCAAAAGGAGGAAGATGGGGTCATCATATGATAATAAACATGGATTGGTTTGGTCATTAAAAATTATCCCCAATGAGGGTGATATAATTACATAAAATATTCCCCCATAAAAGGTGATATTGGTTCAAAAAAGATTCCCCTAGAAAGGGTGGTATTGGTCCAATGAAATGGAATGTGGTATGTGGGTTCAAAATGAACCCCTAATTAAACATTGAAATAGTATATTAATAAGCATGTGAGTTTAAGATGAACCATGGTTTGGCTTTGTTCATCTCATGATTGGTACGTGGTTTCAAAAAGAAACCTTGATAAGAAATTGAATGGTTGGGTACATGGTTCAAAATGAACCTGACTTGGATTGACTTGGCTTCTAACAAGTATGTGGGTTCAAAAGAGGAACCCTAATTTGGCATGACTTGGTTTAAAAAAGGCATGCAGGCTCAGAAATGAACCCTAACATAAATAATTGATCCCAAACCAGATTTGGGTCCAAATAGACCTGATTTGAATGGTTTTTAGTTTGACAACACAATGACACTATGCGAATAGCATAATGATATCAGTAGTCAACATAACACTAACATGAGGTAAATATTTCCCAAAAATTATATAGAGTAACACCTCATCTTGGAAATGTGCAATGGACTACATGTTTGAAATTTATTATGTTGTTTTAACGTGGTTTAAATGAAAAAAGGAATTTTGAACTTGAGTATGAACAAGATGACATTTAAATATAATCAATTAATAAAATAGTCTAAATTAAAAAATTAAATGATTTAATCCCTAGTGAAGGCAAGACTCAAGAGGTTTACAAAATGTATTTAGACTCAATAGGCAAAAAAAAGCAAGAAGTATCCAAATATTTGTTCCTACATTAAAACTTACAAGGTTAATTTGTACCATTAGATTCCATCGATATACTCCTTCTTGAGAATAAATAAGTTTTTAATCTAATAAATTTATATTCACATGAAAAGTATGTTTTATAAGCCCCCTTTTCTCTCAAGAGATTGTAGGGTGACATGGAACTTCAGGCTACTCACACTACACCAATAATACTCTATGACAAATGGGTTTTATCTAAAAACTATAATTCTTACACATTCTAAATGGTCCCATATGTGTGAAACTTCCATTTGGATCCAAGGTAATTATCTTGTTGTAAAAAGCTCCTATCCTTTTTACAACCACTATATTAATCAATTGCTTAGTATAATGTCATGTCTAGATTAAGCCATTATTTTGAGGGCACCTATTGCTAATAAAGGTAGTTTAACCACTCAAACTACCATTCTAATGTTTTAGTATCTCAATTTGTATACCTCATCATGGATTGGGGTTGAAATTATACCAAGATATTAATTCTTAGGTCAGTGTTTCCCTAAATAACTCATGGGGAGGTGATGATCTCCTGCTCACAAACCAAGATTCAAGAAATAAATATAGAATGACTTTAAAGGTCATTTCAGGATTACCCAAGTCACTTGGATCTTGGGGATTTTATTTACAACATTCCTTATATGCTTGAACTAGGTGACATAAAATAAAAAGTGAAGCACTTTTGGTCACCCAAGTTACTTTAAGGGGATTGGGGGAGAACATACATGCTAAGCTTGGTTTACACAAATAACAATCAAGTCAAATAAATTTGAAACTAATTTAACCAAAAAACAAATAGAATAAATAAAAATACTCTTAAGAGTCCTAAGCTATGATGATTATTCATTTTAATCCCAAATTCAAGTGTGATTGAAATTTGAATTTATTTTTGTAAAAATTAAACTAGTGAAGTGTCTTAGTGCTGCAAAATAGATTTTTATTAGTCCAAAAAAGGTGTAGGATATCAAAATAAAATTTTAAATTTGTTTTTTTAACTCTTTATATTTTTGACACAAGGTGATCATTATATCCTGTGGAGCAATCTCACCATTCAATAAGGTGACCTCAATATTGACAAAGTGATCCTACCATTCCACAGGGTGATATCATCATTCTTTACAGTGATCCCACTATAAATTTGGTTAAAAATTGATCTTATTAATGATCAGACAACCTTGCCATTCCATAGTTCAATATCACTGATGAACATGTTGATCTTACCGATCTACAAAAACACACATAAAATGTAAAAATCACAACAATAAATCTCTCCACTTATGTGTGTGATATCACTATTACTTAGGGTGATCTCACTATTCCACAAGGTGATCTTGCTAATGTTTAGGAGGATTTCATCATTTATAGGGTGATCTCACTATTTGGTTGAGAAGATAAGAAACATGAAAATTAGAAGAAAAAGAGAGTAAAATAGCCTCAAAAGAGGGTCTGAGTGCATTTTTAGAAGGATAAAATGGTACGTGAGATGCACGGTCCTACTAGGTGTGCCAAAATGTAGAGTAGGATTATAAATCAAGTTAGTTCATACATTATCATAGAAAAACCAAAATAAGCATAGAGAACTTAACGTGATAAGCCTACTCCCTCAAAGGATGATGTTAATGAAACCAAGAAACTAATTATGAAAGTAAGACAAAAAATATCTTTCAAGTAGTGGATCTCCTTAAAAAATGGTCAATAAATGTGATTATGCTTAGATTTGGTGGTTCTAGTATTTGTCAATATAGTTTAGAATACACCTCTATCATCTCTTAGTTCATGAAAGGAATTGGATCCTAGATTTGGTCAATTTAGGGGAATTAGTGAGGCTTCTCTAGCACTATTTATGCATAATAACATTACATATATAAATGTTTTTAAAGCTATTTCTGCATGATTACAATACACAATTCAAGTTTAAAACTTATGTCCATGGTTCATGTATTTATAGTTTTTCTAAAAATGTTAAGAATCAAGCATGACCATCCATATTGAGATCAAGACGTGTGGTCAAGAATTAATTCAATTTTAGAGGCTCAAGGCATTAATAATGTAATTAATAAACATGGCTTACGAATCCATTTATTTGTTTGATATTTGCATTTTGAGTGTTGACCATTTTTAGGTTGATGTCATGCATGATGTCATAATTTCATATATTTTTTGTGATGTCATGACTATGTCATCAATCTATATTTTATAAAAATAGAAATCACTAATTAGCCATGGACATTTTGACTATGCATTTAAATGGGTTGAACCAGTTAAGTGCCTCTGATTAGGTTAATTTACATTTCTATAATTTGGATAAGGTTATCCCATATAAGTGGTCAAAAAAATGTCAGTTTATAAGTCACAACTTGATTGGAGAATAATTAGAAGGTGATTATTGCATACAAGATAATTCCCTATTTATAAGCATATTGATGTGAATTAGGAATTTCACATGATGTATGCACATGAATCAATTTTTTTTTAATGGTTTTAAGGCTTAATTTACATTATTTTAAGGAATTTATTCTAATAACCATTTAAACATTAAAGTGGTAAAAATGGGGTTTCTATAGTATTCATGTTTCATATTAACTATATCAACATTGTTATTGTCAAATACAATATTGTCAATAATTTCATCTATGTCACCCCAAATACACATTATGTGATTACTAAATTTGGCTTCATTTTTTTCAATGTCTTTTCCCTGGAATGCATATGTAGATCTCCATGTATAAAAACCATGTTTTAAACTATTTTCATTTCCTATAAAAGGTATATATAATTACAATTTTTCCCTACAATGATTTTCAATGTCAAAATGTTTATTGTATTTCACGTATCAAATAACATACAACCTATCCCACACCCATTTATTTTTATCATTTTTTTAATTCAGAGACAAAATGAGCATGGCAAATATTTGCTAAAGCTGGTGGCCATTGAAGATAGTTTTATATTATATATTTGCATATTACATCCTCTATTTCATTAGTTTCATGTATCAAAAGTATTGGAGGTTTTAGGATGAATGTGCATTCATCTGGTGGGCTTATATTTATGAATATACATTTCCTAGAACAATTATTCAATATCAATGACAAAGCTATATGAACAACTTACTGAGTAGACATTTGTTATCTATTAAGCCATGTGTTTCCAAGGTTGCATATCATTTAAATGACATCTATATTTATTTCTTGATGTTCTTTGTGGATTCATTGATATGCTTTTGTCATTGACATGTTGGTTTTTCTCATATAGGATGTATAATAAGATGTTATAGTAAAAGCATTAAATACAAATTGGGCAACTATATTTGTTTTCCACAAATTAGGCAATTTTTTATAGAATCTATTTGTACATGCATGCAAAGAATTTCATTTCAAGAAAATTGTTGGTTGTCTAACTATACTCTGTATTGCTTGTATATATTCACCTTCATTGATTTTGAATTCTGCTAAAAGCATGTTAAATGTCATAAAATTATCTTAACTTTTATTCTCCAATGTTTTTTACATGTGTATTGAGTTTTTGATAACAAAGTCATCTTTCTCAATAGATGGTTCAAGGATAATTGTTTTTCACATTGAACAAATAGGGAAGTTGTATTTGCAATGTGGCTTTGTATTTTTATTTTTTTTTACAAATTTTAGTATGGTGATGTTCATGTAATATTGATATGCTTGAATCAAGTGTATTTTCATCACAATATATATAGTTTTTGAAAAATCTAATAACTTCAATTTTTTAATCTTTTCTATAAATTGGAGCATATTTGATCCATACCATAAAATTTGTATGTTGACTTCCTCAATTTTAGAACTCTGTAATTAAAAAATGGTCTTGAAATTTTCAATAAAATCATTTATCTTTATATATAATTTTTATCATTGCCTTTATTCTATGTGTATAGTATCATTTACATGTCATAGGATCTTTTAAAATCAAGAAATTATCATTAATTGTATTAGACGTGTTATTTTATTTGTTTTTCATTCTTTTTCATGTCTTTTATGCATTTCACATAATGTGTTTATAAGTAGTTTCCAAACATTTTCAACCCTAATTAGTAAATCATTGTAAATGTGTTTTTTCATAGCTAATGTAAATAATCTGGCAATATTTGTATTTTTTTGAAATCAATATATCCAATGTTAGATTTCAATAGTTTTTATAAGTTTCATCTATACTTTATGTCTCCTTCCAAAATATTTCATCCTTTTAGTTTCCATTTTCTAATTCTCACCCACATGGTCGATGACAATTTACATTATTTTAAAAAAGAGATTTGTAATATGGCATGCAAATGCAGGGTCTTTATACTACAATTCTTATTAAAAAAAATTAACATATGAAAATTTAGTTGTAATACGTTCATTACATGGGTCACCATAAAAAGGTGTTGGGAAGTTCATTTCCTGGGCATATTTGTCTTTGAAAATTCCAAGTGGTTGTTGGTATTATGCTGGTGTGACTTGGATAATATTACATTGAAATTCATGAATGCCTTTTGATTTTATGAATCCATGTACCATGGTCAAAGTGGAAATTCATTCTTAATCTTCATCATCTATTTCACTATCCTTTGAAGTGCTGATAATATTACATTGTCATGCATATGTAGTAATCATTTCCATTTTCTTGTAATTTTGACATTTTAAAAATAATACAATTTTTTTTGAATAATTGATTTAGAGTATGCACATGATAATGTTTGGATGAACCGTCCCTTTTTGGTATGCAATCTTGTATCCAATTTTATTGTTGTCTCATTATTAATTGTAGATGATTCATTGATAGATTGTATAAATGTTTTTTATACTATGTCAATGTTCGACGGCACATTAGTAATCATGCCAACTAGTTTAATTTGCAATTTTTTATATCCTAGTTCTATAGTTTGTTTAAAATCAATCTATAACGAAATAAGATGCTCTTCTAGATCTATTAGCATTTAGACGTATCTCAAAGGTGCATTTAACCAAACGTGTTGAGGTGTTACAAATTTTAGAACAATTCCATTTCTCAATGCATTATTACATTTGATGCATATTTTTTCATAACAATTCCATCTATTTGCATAAGCTTTGTATATGTTTCTTCTTTTGTTTTTTTTTAAATCTACTATGTTATACTTGAAGTGTAGTTGACTAAAAAATAAACAAACATTCTTTGGTTTGTCATATAAGTATTTTATAAATTTCTTTGTTGGATATGCACAATGTATTTGAACACACACAAACATGTTATTAGAGTCTTATTCAATGGATGCTCTGTCATATCCTCCTTGTGATTTATGGATTTTCAATTTTCATGTTTTATTTGATTTCATGCAAGATATTTTAGAGAGAGAAAATATATTTTAAATGCAATAGGCAATGATATGTAATTTACACTATAATTTTTAATTTTAGCTCTATGTAGACATATTTATATCAATAGTTCATAATGAATATGATCTATGTTTATTTCAAAGATGACTATGCTATAGTTTATTGTTGGTTGTAAGGAATTATAGTACATATTTGGTATACGCATCAAACAAGCTGACCAAAGATGGATTTTTGCATCTATAAATATCGACATCCACTCAAAGCAAAAGGCACCACCCTTATTGTTAGTTTAGTCAAATGGATTTTTGAGGTTTATAATATAGTCTTGCCAACTTCAGAATTTTCTTGTGTTTTGTATTGATATGGAAGGCAAGTTTGTTTGGACATAAGATAATGCCTTTCTATCTTAACTCAATATTGAATTTTAGAATGATTATGGTATATAACGATAAAGACATTATAAATACAATTTATAATTTTTTAATTAACAAATCCTATTGAATGAGATTTTACCATAATTAACATCATATTTAATAAGTCTATATAATCCATCACTTTGCATCTATTTTAAAAACACTGTCCAACATGATCTAAGATCTCAACACATATTAGACAACCGAATATGCATGGACAACATCGTGTATTGGATATTTTTAATGCAATATAATGGATCATAAAGATTGAAAATGGGATTCACATCATAAAAAAAGACTAAGTATGGAAGATTTTTACATTGTTCATTGAATTAAAGGTAATTTTTTTTCCTTGTGAAGGACCAAATGGTTTCCTTCCTTCTCAGAAATGTTCTGAGTAGACAAGTTATCCAATTACCCAAGTCTTTTTAGCAAAAATAAATCTCTCATTTTGAAAGGGTTTTTCAGTCAGGAAAATGAACAAGGAACAATTCAAAAGACTTGAAGGCATTTCCTAAAGAATTGCTAAGTAAGGTTCAACATCAGAGTTTAATTGTACATGGTTCATCAGCAAGGTTCAATGAGATGAAATAAACTATAGGGACCGGCCATTGAACCTTTTTGAACCTTTGAACTCTGCTTCAAGGTTCAAGGTTCAAAGTTCAAGTTTCAACTGAATAGTTCAACCAAAAGATTCACACTAAAAGATCAAGCAGGAGGTTCAAAGCGGTTGGTTCAAATGACACATTGAACTCACAAAAATATTGTATGAATGTGACTCTTTGAAAAACATAAGTGTTGAGCCATTGAACCATTAAATTGATGAACTCCAAAAGATAGTTCAAGGTTCAAAATGGTTCAAGCGACCGGTGACGTCCCTGTGGATGTCAAATTCAGGATAATGGAATAACTGTTGATTTTCAAATAATGCAAACTTGAGGACAAACTTAGCTATCTACTGAGAAAGGAGCTAAAAAAGCCAGTAGAAGGTGAGAAGATAGCCTCGAGAGCTCGAATCACTAGGAAGAGACAAAATATAGAAAGGAAAGAGGGAATTAAATAGAGAATCTAGAAGCATCAGTGGAAGAGTTATTCCAGTGGCTGGAATAGTCTACCAGGTGGATATCAAAGAGCATTAACATTTAATGACGCGGCCCAAATTTCCTCAATTGAGTAAAGGTGAGTGGATAGTCATGTATCATAAAGAGGAGTGGCCTTGCCTTTCAAAAGACCAGACAAACCATGCCTATGAAGGAGCATTGAATATGATTTAAATGCCTCCAACATGGCCTCTTCGCAGGACTTTCTCTTTTCATTACATTAAAAGTAGCATGGCCTACTTGTGGAAAGGTGTGCCCAAGTATTTGAGGGAATACTATATGTTGTATTCTTCCATTTTCGAATAAAGGGGGATCTATCAATTATTAGAATCAAAACTCTACCCTAATTGAAAGGCATTTTTGAGACTTTGATCTTAGATTTTTAATCACATTTTATCAAGTGGATGAGAAAGTAAGTGACATTTCAAACTTTGTGTTGAAATAAATTATGTTATGTAGGAAATTGTTCTTATGTATTTTTCCTAAATACATTCTTATCCATTTGATCAAATAAGTAGAGGAAGTGAAATAATCTGGAAGATGTCCTGAAGCTGATTGTGGAGACTTTGTGCTACCATAATTGTCTTTAGCTTGTGTGTTTTGCATTTCAGCACAAAGGATATTGGAAAGGCTTTGAACTACTTTTATCCTTTGTGATCATATACTCGGTTGTAGTTTTTGGTGGAGACGTTGGGCTGCACTTTATTCTACTATGATATTAGTCCTAAATCAGTAAGAGAAGCAATGAAAGACTTTGTGATTTCATGGGTTCCTTGTGGATCTAGTTATTACCCAGGAAGTTTTCTTGTTATTTTATGAACATCATTTCTGAAAAAAGAGAAATGGATTCAGTTATTACATAGGATTTTTCCTTTACTTTGTGAACATCATTTCTGAAAAAAGGGAAATGGATAGTGTGATTCTACCCCCTAGTTAGTATTTAGTATAGGTTTAGTTTCTAATAATTTGTAGGGAGTCTTCCCTCGCTGAGAGGAGAGATCTATCTCATCATGTTGTGATTGATATAACAATTTTGTCTCAATTTAGATGATGACAAAATATTCACCCAACAAGTAGCACATGAATTGTATGAAAGAGGTAATAAAAAATATTGTCCTTAAATGATTTACCTCAAAAAATATGTTGTTCATGAACAACATCATTAATGTTACTATATTATTTTCCTATTCCTTATCTATAGTCTTCTATAATTATTAGTTTTGGTAGTGTTTCATCATACTATCTCTTATGTTTATTGAGATTAGAGTCCATTACTTTTATGGGAAAAAAATTATAGCTATATGGTAAAGTATGAAGTATATGTTTGCTAGTACACAAACCTAATTTTTTTTAGTCCAATGAACTATTCCAAACAAATTTAGATAAAAAATATAATATTAACTAAATAACTAAGAAAATGACATAGATTGCATAGAAAAAAAATTATAATGATATTTTTTGCATTGTTCATGGATAATTAGTATAGGCATACTATAATGTGCATACTTATAGTTAACTAATACAACAACCTGATTTCTATACAATGCACAATTGTGAGAAACTATATAGAAGAAAATGTAGTAAGGTTAATCTAATAATTGATAAAATTGATGCACATATATTGGATCAAATAAAAATATAATATTATTTTAATAGCTAATAAAATGAAACATGCAAAAGTAAAAACCAAAAAGGATGGCATTTCATATGAGTGAAAACTAGATCTAGAATCTATGAACCATAATAAATTGATAGATTATAGATATATGTAAAAGAAAAAATATGGCATTTCATATGATTCAAATATATACACTCAATAATAGGAAAAAATCTACAAATCAATATTATCATAAATTTACATTATATGCAACAAATTGTCATTTTGAAATGGGCTGAAAGTAATCAACCCTATTGACTACAAGCATATCCAACTATCAACTCAATTTCATTTACATATTTTAGGTAGAAATATAGTCATACATTATATAAGTTTTTTTTAATTTAACAACACTTGTTTCATGCATATGGTAAAAATGTAAAATCTAGGTTTATATGGGTTAAATATAGTTTGATTCATTTCAGGAATAAACTTTTAATGGATAATTAATTTTTTGCAATTATATTTCAAATTTCAATGATACATTTTGTTAAATTTTTTGTAGTCTAATACAAAGGACTCATTTACCTAATAAGACTAGTTGAGTTCAAAAATAAATGAAGATAACATATCACAATTTTTTGTGCCCAATGAATTAAAGGTTCATTCTATACCAGGGATGTTTTGCCATGATAGCATTCAACACCGAATAGATATTTAAATTTATTGGTCAAAGTTTAAGTAGATAAATCATGTAAAAGGTGTTCCATAACAAAAAAAAAACAAACATCACATTGATTTAAATATTTTTCCATGCAACTCAGAACTATACAACCAAAAAAAAAGGATTACACTATCGTGCAAGCTAGTTATATTATTTATGTTCTTCAAACCATTAATTTAAACTACACATTACATAAAATATCAACAAAAACATAATTTACAGATACATAATTTAAATATGAAAATATTTAAATATCTTAGTTTTACCCTAAATGTTAAATAACACATGTATGGACATATTTCAAATAATGTTGTTCAAATAGCAATAAGAAAATTAAAGAAATCCAAGTTGAGAGATTCAAATCACTTTTATACCAAATCATATTTCCAAACACCGATTAAGGTGAGTAAAGTATTTTTCACGTATTTTATTCTTTGGGCTTGTATTGTCTTCTCTCTCTTAAATTTATTAATTTTCATTGTCACAAGGACATACCTCAATTGAAACTACTTTTATTATTCTTACATAATTGTAATATAATTCTATTTTTTTTGAAACTATAGACATAAATTTAATGTTCCAGGCATACCTACAAATAAATTTAAATTATAGTTATTTATTTTGCATAGGGTATGATAAAAAATACTATCATTTTTTAATTGAGATTATATTTTTTTTGGCAATGATGTATGATTTATTTAATAAGAATTTGAAGAAAATAAATGATCTACAAAAAAAAGAAACATATACAATGTATATTGGTTGAAATAAATAAATCTTAAATTTATTAATTTTTTTCATGTGAGTAAATTATTTTTCACTTATTATATTCTTTGGGCTTCTATTTTTTTCTCTCTTAAATTTATTAATTTTTTATTTATCTCAAGGACATATTTCAATTGAAAATGTATTTATATTCTCATGTAGATGTATGATATATTTTTTTTGATATTTTATGTACATAATTTTAATTTTCTAGTCAACCATACAAATAAATTAAAACTGCAGTTATTTTTTTTCGCATAGGTTTATGATAATTTATTTTTTGTTTTTTAATTGAGACTATATTTATTTATTTTGGTACTATGGTATGAGTTATTTAAGAACAATTTAAATAAAATAAATAATCTGCAAAAAAGAATAAACATATACAATGTATATTGGTTGAAATAGATAAACCCTGATGTATTACATAGCTCCACATTCAATTTAAATTAGCCTTTATGAGTTGTCATAGTGGTTTTAATCTTTTTATCTCACAATATTTAATAGTTTGGTAGTATGTAGGGAACTTCACATTTAGTACTTTTGAAATCATGCATTCTAAAAAATATTAATAAAATTACAATAAAAGTACTATTTTATAAATAATATTTACAATTACATTGAATCCACAAGAATATTTTCAAATAACACCCCTAGGAATATTTTTTTGAAAAACCTTTAGGAAAAATTTAAAATTATAAAAACCATATACATTTAAAAAAAGGATTGGTTGAATCAAAAGTGATTAATTGAAAAGTGAAATGAATAGTTTCTATCTTAGTAAGGACTAATAAACTACAACAAATTTGATATTATTATAAAGGATAATAATGTGAGCCTTAATCAATTATTTTTTAATTGACTACTCATAATAATGTATCACTTTATTAATTTCAAAGTTAGTAAAAATTATTATGTTTTTTATAATGTAAAATCTTTTACAAAGACTACACATTCGAAGATGAGAACTTTAAATTGAAGCCAAGCTCTACTAGTCCATCACTAAGAGAATCAAGGTTCATGGTATAAGTGCGATGTTAAGATATAAAAAAGTCACATAGAAATGACAACACTGAAATAAAACAAAATAGAACATATAAAATATAGGTGACATTGCCTATTTAGATGATATAATATCCATTATACTAATTGTAGGTGAACCATTATCATCCCTAGGCTCTTTATGTTCCACAGGTCCCTTATGATGCTAAGGTCCCAACTCAAGAACACCCACTGATGGTAGGGACCTTTCAACCCTATTAAAAAACATGCACATATTTGAGGACATTACATAGTTCCTTAGCTCTTCAACATCAACTAGTCTACCAAAATCAATCACTTTTTTCAACTGAGCTATAATGTTACTAATACAATACTCAATTCGAGCACTATAATAAATTGACATCAACTAATAACCACTACTCAGTATAATACCAATGATTTCAACTACATTATCAAACTTGAAAACTAAGACCATAGAAAAATCCAATCCAACATTAGTCTAAAGGCACCTAGGACCAACATTTTGTAAAGCCTCCCTTGCCTCTTTCTGAGTATAAATCCAAGCGTTTGTGTTTACCTTGTCTAAATTAGAAGATACAATGCATTTAGGAAAAATTATTTCATCTTCTTGTCCAAATAAATAGTCCATCAATTCCTATTCATATTTTGTCAACTATACTTTAGAAATAGTCTCATGAGTAGTCCTCCAATCAGGCAAGTTAGACCATTTGGGAAAACCTCCAGTATCCAACAAGAAGCAAGAAGAGATCTTCAACATTCTAGTGTGTAAAAGCTTTTTCAATTTATCTTGAGGATTCTAAAGATGAAGGAAAATATGCAAGGAAAAGAGTTTGTAGATAACATAAATGATGAAATTAGTAAGCAACCTTACTTCAAACTAAAAAACATCCATGTTTATTTGTTTCCACATAAACCAAAGAACCTTAGTAAAGAAAACTAGCCATAACTCATGGAAAAACATATGGATTTTTTTGAGAATGTAAATAACCAAAATAAATATTATACAATGGTATTTCATAATCAAACAAATAGGACTAATATTTGAAACATTATTTCAAAAGATTAGCATAAAAAGGAGAATAAAAAAACATGTTCAATAATTTTAAACTCCTCACAGAACAAACAATAAGGATGGTGAATTATATATTTAAAAATGATAGACCCAACACCGAAATTATTAAACAAAAACAATAATAAAAAACATGATTTCTTGGGTTATAAATAAGAAGATCAAATGACATTAAAATGGAGCATCCAACTACACAAGTGGTAACACACATGCCAAATGTGATTAAAAGAACTTGGAAGGGACATTTGCTAAATGAAAATTTCTCAGGCATCATCTTAATGGAATATTCATGTAAAGGCAAGCCATTTAATAATTTAATATTATCCCATAATCCACTTGCTTCATAAAAAATAACAACATTATAATCAGACTTGAGAGATTCAAAAAGGAGGGTGAAAGTTCTTTTCTAAGAAGAGGGAACATGAAATTTATTAGAAATTTTATCAAAATAACCCATATCATCATGTAATAATAGGTACTTGAAATTCCTTAGGCCCTCTAAATAATAGACATAGGTATAATATCCCATAATCAAAGCTAAATGCCATCTATTGATAGACATATTATACCAGATTGACCTATACCCTTAACATCTAGCACCTAGGCCATTAAAGGAAAATGACAATGATATAAGGTGTTTAATTGACTCCTAGGATTTCCAAATTAAAGAGAAAAGATATCCTATCACTTTAATTAAAAAGGATCTCACAAGCAAATTAGATATGTACAACCCTTTCTAGTTTGGTTTACCTCTAGGAAAACTTATGGAAACATTATTTTTTATCAACACTTCCCATGGTTCATCTCCCTTCAGGGCTCTAATTATCCATTTGAAATCCAAAGTTATACTTTGAAGGTGAAGATATTTTAGGCCCAACCCACCAAGGTTTCGAGGGACACCAAAAAATTTCCAATCTACTGCATGCCTTTTTCTGAGACCCCTACTATTAGACCAAATAATATACCTTAAAATTTTAGGGAGCATGTTAATCTGAGTTATACTAAATGTCCAACAAGTGGCATGTAGATATTATATGAAGAAATAAATCTTGGTCACACTTGAATATGCCTCGATAGCGATAGGAGATTCCCATGCTATTTGGATATCATCTTATTGATATTTACCTACAACCAATCCCACATCTCTTTGATGACATGAATAAGAACAAAAGGGATGCCAAAATACCTAACCAAGTGGTTAGGTTATTTACACACACACACAAGACTAGATAAGCAATTTGGGTGCTTTTCGTTCCAATCAATCATAAAAGACTTATCAACAGTAACTTTAGAGCCAAAGTTAGAGAAATAAATGTCAATCCTAGATTGAACTTGGTTGAAATTATCCTTTTTAATTTACATAAATAAATAAGTATCATCAAGAAATAAAACATCAATAAGTTCAAAGTTGTCTGGTAAAGAGAGACCTTTAACTAAGGGGCCAATCATAGATCTTCTTCGAAGATATTATAAGCCCTCAATAACAAGAAAAAATAAGGATGGTAAAAAAGGGCAGTCTTATCTAATAGACCATTAAATCTTAGATGATTGAGTGAGTTCACCATTTACTTCAATAACAATAGAAGCATCTCTAAAGAGAATATTGACCATTCTATAAAATCTATACTAAAACTCAAAAGCTTTCAACACCATGTCAATAAATGAGCATTTAATCTTTTAATAAGGATTTTTAAAATCAAGTAAAATCATACCCACATTTTGATTAAAGTCAATATCTCATTACATACCTTCCCAACTTGAAACTAGATTATCTAAAATATATATTCCTTCAACAGAACATGTTTGTGTCTCAGAAACATTAAAGGGAAAAAAATAAAAGAAACTTTTGGATAATATTTTAGAAAAAATATTATAAGATACATTGAACAGGGTGATAGGTCTCTGATTTCTAACCTGAGTGTGGTCTCCTTCCTTGGGTATGAGCTTAATAACCCCTATATTAATATCTGGCTCTGAAGAGCCAATTTAAAAAGCTTCCTTATACATAGAGATGCATTCTTGAGAAATTCAATCTATATTTACCTTATAAAACTCAGTAAGAAACCCATCAATCCTAGGAGCCTTATCATTATTAAGAGAATCAATAGTAGATTAACCTCATCTAGGGATATTTCACTATAAAAAAGGGTATAAATTTCTCAGAATATTTTTCTAGCAATACATTTGACACACAATTCCTTATTTTTAATCACCTTAGGTTTTGTACCATCAAAATGAAAGAGATTTCAATAGAATAAAAAAAGACAATTTCATCTCTTAAGGGTCATTAGAAAAAAGAGCCTTCACATTCAAGCATAGAGATCTTTTGCTTGGAACTATTAGTGTAACAACCCCGCTAGGTGCTAACTAGCAAAATATAATTTTTTTAAAAACACATATACTAACAAGAAATTACAATATGAGAAGATCATACAAAAATACTCTAAGAATGATAATTTTAAATAAGGACGTGACATCAAACAGTGATTGATCACTATCAATATATGGAAATGTGTCATACTACAATCATAGAAAGTAATAACAAATATCCAACCATTATTGGTACAATACAGTCACTATTGTTAATCTTCAATAATTAGGCAATTAAAATTCTTCATGATAATGTTTCCAATAATTAATAAATATAATAAAAAAACAAAAATAAGATATAAATCTCCCTAGAGCATGAATCCCTAGACTCTATAGTATTTGAGGTAATCTCAAGAGTGATTTCAAAATTAGTACTAATGTGGGGAGGGAGAGCATCATCTGAGTACTTTTTCACACCATGCATGGACCATCAATCCCATGCACAATCTCCTATTAGGAAGTGGCCCTCCCTTCATGGATAGGTAAATAGTGATGGTGTGAGAATCCAGAGAATAAAAAGTACCCATGTGAAGTATGATTTCTAAAACTAAACATGTAGGGTATCATAGAAAATCCAATCTAGTGCAAGATATCACACAAACATGTAAAGAATATTTGTCCTATTAATTTAAAATTAGTTTCTAAACATACTACACCCCATGGTAAGCCATATTACCATAGTCTAGTATTTTAGGACATAACTATTAGTTTTCTACAAATAGTCATATAAAAAGGTCTTAAAACATAACAACATAAGCTTCTTTTCAAGCAATAAGTTATAACAAAATAAGTCACAATTTATATAAAATTTTATCTTAGCATTCACTAGCCTCTAAGAGGTTTTATGCATGCATAATTAATGTCCTACTAACTATCACAAAACATACTATTCATAGAAATAACCAACACACATAGATATAATTATTATAATATGTACCATCTAGGTAAAATAAACTTTTATACTGTAGAACTCTATGACATCCCATAATATCATAGATCATTATGTTTGAGCAAACTATTCAAACATGAACAAACAATCTTACACTCAAAATAATAATCAAGTATGGGATTATATTACCCAAGTATACCTTAGATTATACTACAAAACAAATTAACAATCAGAAGAAACATAATCTCTAGACACACATCATGATGCACTATTTTAAGATATAAAATTCTAAACACTTGCACATATTAATACTCTCATAAATTTACTACACATAAGTTTTCATTACTATTTCCATAAATATACTAACATTCATTTATGACACAAATCAAAGATTTACAAGATTTCACAACTAATACTTCTATGAACCTTTAATATATAACTGAGTATTATAGTCATTTTAACCTCTTTAGACATCAATATTTAGTTCTTATTATTTAATACTAGTTCTCATCATAGATGAAAACAACCTTTAACATAAAACCACCATATAAGGCATTCACAAAGATCATTTTATGAGTTTAAAATCTACACAGTGTATGCATTTCATAAAAAAGGTTGCCTTGCAAAAAAAAAAAATTAATTCGATAAATAAAAAAGAGCAAATCAGAAAATGGGACCATAGTCCTTGCAAAAAAATAAAATAAAATAAATCTATAAATGAAAATGGCAGTAGGAAATGAGAGAAGCTTACAGCTACGAAGATATCCTTAGTGATTAGAGAGTATCCAGACCAGACAAATGCGTTTAAGGTGTTGAATAGGGAAGTTAGAAATGGCATGTACTCGACACTTTTGTGTTAGAAAGTCAAGTTAATTGGAGATAATTTCTCCCACCTCCCTCCTTTATCATGCAAGCTGTTAAGCATCAGTTAGTAAACTGACAGTTAGGATTGAGTTAGTTAACAATCAGTTAGATATGAGTTTGTTTGAACAAGCAGTTAGTTAAGTAGTTGAAGCTAATAATAGATGAGTCTATTTTCAGTTATTGTTTAGTTTTTAAATCTATAAAAAGACGCTAAGGGCGCAAATTGTAAAAAAGGGAAATTAGAAGATGAATAGAATTGTGTTTCTCAAGATTGCTGTAGCTTTCTGAGTTCTGAGTTAATAGTTCTTGTTTTTCTTGTTTATTTTCTATTCATATTTTCCTTCAAATTGGTATCAGAGCACAGGTTGTGGCAGAAGAGCGCAGGTTAGAAAGAGAAAACCCTGGTTAGAAAAGCAGCCAGCAAGGGGAGCGAAGCAGTCGGGTGAAGGAAAAGCGCAGGTATTGCCAGCAGGGAGCGCAGAGACCGACATCGGCAGTTATAGACCGACATCGGCCGACCCCAGACCAACAAGTGACCGACGACGGCAGAAAGAACCGACGTCGGCAATTTCAGTGACCGACCTTAGCAGTGTAACCGAAGGCGATGACTGTGTGTCAGAAATAGTGACCAGAAAGTCATTCGAGCTTAAGAAATGGCAGCATATAACAGTATTTCACAGCCTCAAATTCCCGTTTTCGATGGTAAGAATTATGATTTTTGGGCAATTAAGATGCGAACTTTATTTTGCTCACAAGATGTATGGGATTTGGTAGAAAGTGGTTTTGTAGAACCGCAGGATGAGGCAGCCCATCTGGCGTTAAATCAAGCACAAAAGGACCACCTTAAAGAGAACAGAAAGAAAGATGCAAAAGCCTTATTTATAATCCAACAGGGATTGGATGAATTGATATTTTCCAGAGTTGCAGCAGCAACGCGATCCAGAGAGGCATGGAAAATCTTGGAGACCACTTATAGAGGTAATACGAAGGTAAAAATTGCTAAATTGCAATCTCTAAGAAGAACTTTTGAAAATTTGCAAATGAATGAATCAGAATCAATAGATCAGTTTATGGGTCAAGTTTTGAATATAGTGAATCAGATTAGATCTAATGGAGAAACGATAACAGATCAGAAGATTATAGAGAAAGTACTCAGATGTTTACCCAGTAAGTTCGATGCTATAGTAGTAGCTATTGAAGAAACTAAAGATTTGGAACAATTATCTGTAGATGAATTAATGGGTTCTTTGTTAACACATGAATCCAGAATGAATAGAAATAACTCTTTGCTTGAGAATGCATTCAAGTCACAGGTATCAGTTGGCAGAGGAAGAGGAAGAGCCAGGTCAAGCTTCAGAGGAAGAGGCAGAGGCAGATATGGAAAGAACAATTCAGAGGAAGGTGAAAACAATAATCAAAACTATGGTAGTAGAGGAAACTACAGCAACAGAGGACGTGGTCACAACCACTCACAGCAAGGTTCTCAAAGGTTTGATAAATCTAATGTTCAATGTTATTATTGCAAGAAATATGGTCATTATGCTAGTGACTGCAGAAATAAATCAGGATATGTGTACAAACAGAATGCTAATTACACAGATGAATCTAGTTCTAATTCCGGAAGCATGTTTCTTACTTGTAATGTTACTCAAGAAAAAGCTAAAGATATTTGGTTTTTAGACAGTGGATGCAGTAATCATATGACAGGAAATAAAGAATTTTTTGCTAGTCTTGATGATTCTGTAAGATCAGAAGTGAAACTAGGAAATGATATCACAGTAGATGTCATGGGTAAAGGTGTCATAAATGTTTTGGCCAAGAATGGTGAAAGAAGATTTATACCTGATGTTTATTTTGTACCTAAATTAAAACATAATCTTTTGAGTGTTGGTCAGTTAGTGCAGAAAGGTTACAGAGTATCTTTTATGGATAATGTCTGCACAATATTGGACAAGGTTCCAAGTGACAGGTTGATAGGAAAAGTGGAGATGACCAAGAATCGCATGTTCCCTCTTCATATTCAGTGCATCCAAGGAGAAGAAGAAGCTCACTACAAATCCATACAGCTAGATCAATCATGGTTATGGCACTTAAGGTACGGACACTTACATTTTGGAGCTTTAAATTTGTTACAGAAGAAAAATATGGTGAAGGGTTTACCACCAATAGAACAGCCAGGAAGTTCATGTGACAGTTGTATTCTGGCAAAACAGCATAGAGAGAGTTTTCCAGTAGGAGGCTCATATAGAGCTAAGGTAATATTGGAGTTAGTCCATAGTGATTTATGTGGACCAATGCAAACTCCATCATTTGGAGGTAGTACTTATTTTCTAACATTCATTGATGACTTTAGCAGAAAGACTTGGATCTACTTTCTCAAAAACAAATCTGAAGCATTTGGAAAGTTTAAAGAATTCAAGGCAATGGTTGAAAAGCAGAGTGGCCGATATATCAAGGTACTCAGATCTGATAGAGGTGGTGAATATATGTCTAATCAATTTCAAGATTTTTGCAGATATCATGGAATCAAAAGACAGTTGACCACAAGGTACACACCACAGCAGAATGGTGTAGCAGAAAGAAAGAACAGAACAATCATGGAAATGGCAAGAAGCATGTTGAAAGCTAAACACTTGTCAAATGAATATTGGGCAGAAGCAGTAGCTTATGCAGTGTATATTCTGAACAGAAGCCCAACAAAGAGTGTCAGAGATCGAATTCCACAAGAAGCATGGAATGGTAAGAAATATAGTGTATATAATTTCAGAATTTTTGGTTGTGTAGCATATTCTCTTATACCATCTAAATTGAGAAAGAAACTTGATGACAGAGGTGAGAAATGCATTTTTATTGGCTATTCTGAAGAATCAAAGGCATATAAGTTATATAACCCAGTTTCAAAGCAAGTGATTATTAGCAGGGATGTTGAATTTAAGGAAGCAGAAGCATGGGATGGTAGCACCATCATTGTTGGGGCACCAATTCCACAGGATGAAGAAGTTTTTGAAGAACAAAATTTGCAAGGTGGACAATCCTCTACACAAACAGGTACAAACACTCCAGCAAGAACCCCCAAGAGGTTTGAACAAGGTGAATCTAGTCATGCATGTCACCCTACTCCAAATTCACAAGTAAGTAATGAATCAGATCCAACTCTTGCTACTTTAAGAGCAAGATTTAAAGGTAAGAAGATGAGAAGTTTAAATGAGATTTACAATCAAGAAGAAGAAAAATTAGATTTGGTTTCAAATTTTGCTCTTTTCACTCATGACCCTATGTCTTATGAAGAAGCAGTGAATGAGGAACATTGGCTAAAAGCAATGGATGAAGAATTGAATGCTATTGAAAGAAATCAAACATGGGATCTAACTACTCTACCTGAAGGTAAGGATTGTATTGGAGTTAAATGGGTTTATAAGACTAAATTTGATGCAGATGGAAATGTTGAAAAGCACAAGGCAAGGTTAGTTGCAAAAGGTTTTGCACAAGAACATGGAGTGGACTATAATGAAACATTTGCACTAGTTGCTAGATTGGATACTGTAAGAATGGTATTATCCATAGCTGCTCAAAATAATTGGTATGTATATCAAATGGATGTAAAATCAGCTTTTTTGAATGGATTTCTAGATGAAGAAGTATATGTGAAACAGCCCACAGGTTATAAAGTTCAAGGACATGAAGAAAAAGTTTACAGATTGAAGAAAGCTCTTTATGGTCTTAAGCAAGCACCAAGAGCATGGTATAGCAGGATAGATTCTTATATGATAAGCAAAGGATTCAGCAGAAGCGATAGTGAGCCTACTTTGTACACAAAAATCAGCAAAGAAGGTCAAATTTTAATTGTGTGTTTATATGTTGATGATTTGATTTTTACTGTAAATTTGTCTGTAGACACTTTTAAATCAGCAATGAAGAATGAATTTGAAATGACAGATTTGGGATTAATAAAGTATTTTTTGGGAATAAAAGTTGAACAATCAGAGAAAGGAATATTTATCTGTCAAACAAAGTATGCAAAGGATGTGTTAAAAAGATTTAAGATGCTGAATTGTAAACCAGCACTTACACCAGTTGCTACAGGGACTAAACTTAGCAAAGAAGACAAAGGATCCAATGTTGATTCTACAATATTCAAAAGGCTAGTTGGTAGTTTGATGTATCTTACAGCTACTAGACCAAATATCAGTTATGGGGTTAGCTTAATCTCAAGATTCATGGAGTCACCAAAAGACTCACATTGGCAAGTTGGAAAAAGGATATTAAAATATGTGGCAGGAACTACAGATTATGGAATTTTATATTCCACAACTAACGATTTTATTTTGATTGGTTTTACAGATAGTGATTTTGCAGGTAGCGTTGATGATAGGAAGAGTACTTCTGGACATGCCTTTATTTTAGGCACAGGTGTGGTCACATGGGCATCCAAAAAGCAGCCTATAGTGACACTTTCATCAGCTGAAGCAGAGTATGTTGCAGCCACATCAGCAGCATGTCAAGCAACATGGATGAGAAGAATATTGAAAGATTTATTACAGGCACAGAAGGAGTCAACACCAATCTTCTGTGATAACAAATCAGCAATCGCTTTATCAAAAAATCATGTGTTTCACAAGAGGAGCAAGCACATAGATACAAGATTTCACTTTATCAGAGAATTAGTGAACAATGGAGAAATCCATCTAGATTTTTGTAGATCTGAAGATCAACTAGCAGATATATTCACAAAGGCATTACCTAAAGAGACCTTTGATTATTTGAGACAAAATTTAGGCATTGTAAATGCTAAAATTGTAAGTGGTAGAAATTAAGGGGGAGTGTTAGAAAGTCAAGTTAATTGGAGATAATTTCTCCCACCTCCCTCCTTTATCATGCAAGCTGTTAAGCATCAGTTAGTAAACTGACAGTTAGGATTGAGTTAGTTAACAATCAGTTAGATATGAGTTTGTTTGAACAAGCAGTTAGTTAAGTAGTTGAAGCTAATAATAGATGAGTCTATTTTCAGTTATTGTTTAGTTTTTAAATCTATAAAAAGACGCTAAGGGCGCACATTGTAAAAAAGGGAAATTAGAAGATGAATAGAATTGTGTTTCTCAAGATTGCTGTAGCTTTCTGAGTTCTGAGTTAATAGTTCTTGTTTTTCTTGTTTATTTTCTATTCATATTTTCCTTCATTTTGGTTCTGATAATAAGCCCCTGAAATAACATTAAAATCATCAACATTCATGATAGGATCAATGGAATTGCTAATAAACTTATATTAATTTTTTTTGGCTTTTAAGTAGAGATTTATTGTACACTTTTAATAGCAATCTAAAATAAATAAAAAGGATAAGAATGAAGACCTACCACAACAGCTAATGGGGAAGCATACATAAAGATGGAAATGATCACACATAAAATGCCTGCCACTAACTGTCTGGACTGTGTGTGTGCAGCACAAAAACTATAACTGCAACCAACACGACGAAAGCCATCGTCATTGCTATGGTCAACCGCATTGTTTTCATCTGGAAGAATAAATTAAAGGAATATGTGTCAAAAAATTAACATTACATTTTTGTGTTCATACATGAAATCTGAATTAATGGTGTTCAAAATCTAGGAACTACCTTTGAAATCAAAATCTCATAGGTGGCCTAACGTGTTACCGTATTCTTCTTAGATGCAAATATTAGAAAAGACAGAAGATAAAATATCTCCAAAACAAAGCCTGCACCGTTGATTGTGAGCAGCAAAGTGTTTTGGGGTTTACCAAATGGCGCTCCATAAAATACCCAAAGAGCACAGGTGAATAAGGTACACACATATGGAAGCCCAGAGTACTCTTGGGTAGACTTGAGCTTGTATATCCCTCAGAATGTTACCCTGCAATTTGCAAATCCAATAATAAATATAGAATCATTTACTTTGATCAATATTGCCTGATCGCAGTATATATGTCAGTAATGAATCTATATTTCATCAGTTTTCAGTGCCACGCAATCATAACAAGAATTGTTGGTATCGAAGGCATTGACTCAAAGAAACCTGATTAACACAGTACTTACATAGGTGACAGGAAAAGTGCCAGGGAAGTTACATTTCCTGCATCACAAGCCACCATAGAGCATTAGTCTTGATGAGTCATGTTTCACAATAGTTTGCCTTGTCATTAAAATCCAATTAAACACAAAACTCTTGGCTGCCCAAATAAATCGCAGTCTACATACAAACGAGCATCAAATCCACAAAGACACCACAAAACTTGTACACCCAAATGAGCAACAAGTCCAACCATCACACAATAAAACCTGCACATACAAATAATCACCAAATCCAATTAATACAATATAAGACTCGCACGTACAAATGGTCAACAAATCCAATTAATACATAACTAAGACTTTTACATGTACCATAAAAAGCAAAATGAGCACCAAATACAACTAACGCAAAACAAAACCGACATCCAGTCACGCAATGTAAATACCCACACAGAAGAATGCAATGCAATCAAAAGCACTCTTTTGTGGTGAATGAAAAGAAAGCATGTTTGTTATGATACAATGCAATAAATTGTGGAGTTCTGTTGGAACAAATACAATCTTGAATCAGAGTTACAACTACAAATCGCCATTTGTATTTCCAAACGTTTATGACAATTCCTGTAGTCTACATTGTTCGTCTGTGACAATTCCTGTAGTTACTTACAGAGTCTAATCATGTCTGCTACAATCCCATCAATTCAATCAACGTGTTTGTACTATACCAAGCAACTTTAAGCATGTTTATCCGACTTAAGACCTACAACAAAAAATTCTACAAATTCTATTAGGACCAACCATAGGATGAGGCCGGATTTGAATCGCAGGCTATTTGGCAATATCCCGCAAACCTTGAAAAGGCAAAGCCGTTGGATTAACTATGCACCAATACAAACGTAATGCTAAAAAAGTGACTATCACAATCCCCTTTAAACCTTGACTTTGAGGCAAAGCAAAATGTTTAGATCCAGTTGATTCAGATTAGTTTATTTTCATAAGGAAATAATCTATGCAGCATACCAATAATTCCCACCACAAGCTGCAGACGAAAGGTCAATTAGCCAAAGAAGAATATGTCTCACAAGAATTATTTGAATCAACAGAAGGAGAAGAAGCTGGTGAAGAAACTAAGATTTTCATGTCCTTTTATAGACCTCCATCCTCCAAATTTTGGAAATGTGATATCGTCTCACACAGTGAAATACAGATTAAAAAAACTAATATCTAAAATTCAGAGCACTAGTGAGCAAATTGCATGTAGCTTTACACATCAGAATTATTGGAGACCAGCTCAATGCAATGCTTGCAGTCAACTTTTGATATGGCTATGCTTTGTGGTCAACTATGAACCGATGGCCATCTCTCTTAGTCCTTTTCTGCAGCTGTACTTAGCCTATACCAAGAGAAGTAATACATAATAGCAAAGCACCTCAAATAATTCGTTGTCAACACGTATAGATTCGCAAATGGAATAGTACATAATAGCAAACCACCTCCAAGTTAAATGAGAATATATTCTATAGTAGAGTAGAATTGTGGGATATAGATCATTCTAAATAATTGTGATAGAGATGCACTGGAAAACTTTAAAGCATTAAATATTCATATTTATAAAGGGTAAGCATATTGAAGATTGGGCAGATAGATAATCAAGTTAACAATTTTATTAAAAAGAGCTAGTGAAAATATTATTTTTATTTATTTATATATTTATTTTTTTTTCTTTTTCTTTTTGATTTTTATTGGTGTAAGAGTAAATTCAAAATTGGGCAAATAAATAATCAACTTAACAATCTTATTAAAAAGAGAAAAAAAATAATGGTAAATAATAACACATTAAAAAAATAAATTTTTACTTTACAATGTTAATAGAAATATTAAAAAATTTATTATAATTTATACATTTGTTATTCATAAAAAAAAAATATAAATTTGAATAAATTAATATATCAAACAATATTTGTAGTTTAAAATAACTAATAATATTATAATAAAATAAAATGTATAAATAAGAAATTAAATATTAATTAATTGTAAAAATATATTAAAAAAAATATGTATAAAAAATAAATTATGAATACACTATATTATTTTCATTTATTTAAAAAATCTATACATTTAACTATATTTTAATGTTTATTTTTTTAATATTAATATTAGATTTAATTATTTAGTTTATTGTTCTAATATTTTAATATTAAATATTCATATATATATATATATATATATATATATATATATATAAACTAAAAACTGATAGTTTATGTTGTGTGATCGTTTTAACTAGTGGGTTTATATGTTAATTTTAGAGAAAGTTTAATGACATTTAAGTGAGAATTAATCTAATAAGCGCTTTTACTTCAATAATATTATCTGTAAAATATTCAAATACATTTAATATATAGAAATAACTTTAAAATAAAAATTACATTACATATTTTTATTATAACTTCATACATTGTCTTATAAATATTTATATAAACAATTAATAAAAAAAAAATTTAATTGAAATATGAAGATTTGAATAGTCTTCACAATTTATTTAGAATAGATATTAAACATATATATATTTCTATTAAAGATATTTTAAAACATCATAATTAAATTTTGACAGAATAAATTTAATATTTAAAAATAAGTTTGAAATAAAAATTAAATTGATAAATTTTGATGTAACAATTAAATTTTTTATTCCATTTTATTTTATAATATTAACTATGTGCATTCAATAAAAAGTGATTAATTATTAATTTTATAAGAGCAAAATAATTTTATGAATAAAATTATTTAATTATGTATATATAAATTTTATTCCAATTATTATTTTATACTCTACCATCTTTTCATTTTTAATTATACACTCAAGTATACTTAAATTCTCTATCATTAATAATAATTTTAACATAAAAATAGATTTACCAGTTCAATTTACATTGTTCTGTTAAACATGTTAACAAATTACATTTCAACTAAGAAAAATGTATATTTATTTTTATTTTTCATTTTTTTTAAAGATCTTTTTAAATTTTATATTTTATTTCATGTATATTTTTTTAAAAATAAATTGAATGTATTTAATTTATAAATAAATAAAATTATATCACCATCAAATTTAAATCCTAGTTGTCATATAAGTTTTTTTTAAATTAATTAAAATAATTTAGGAAAAGATGATAAATATCAATTTCAATGTGTTTATCTTTGATTTTACATAAAATTATAATGGTTAAAAAATTTATTATTTTCTTCTAAATTTTTTATTAATTAGAGATAAATATTATAATTTATTTGTCTCAAAGTAAATTAGGCTTTAAAAACCTTTTCTTAGTAAATAAAGGAGTGCCAAGCTCTATCCTAAAACTAAGATATTATAATTTTTATATTAACTTTTTAAAACAATGAAAAAGTGAATGATTATTGATTCAATTAGTAAAATTATTTAACTACCCTAATAGCAATACCTAATCACACATTATCATCTCACGGTTCACATACTTTTTTCATATTAAATAGATGTTGACCATATATATAAATAACGTGTGAGCCATACCACTGTTCTAAATGTTGAATGTTTCTATCTATATATGGCGTAGTGCCCCTTGTGCTAATGTATTATATACATAAAGACCATTGCCTAAATGGCCAAGGGACTTTAAGCCTCTCATGCCAATGAACACATGGTGAATAATCAATTAGAGATACTAGTAATTAAAATGAATAAGCTCAAGACTAAGTGAGTTGTAAATATACACTATATGGCCAAAAAGTTAACCTCCATTGGGTTGAGGCCCATACATATCAAAATAATCATTTATATGTGTTTTTTTATTAGTACTCACTTAACAAATACTTTTACATTGGAAAAAATAAAAACCAATATGAATAATCTATTTCTCTAAAAAATTTAGTCTTGACATTGGGAAGACATTATGTATGATATATTAATTATCAAAGAAATTAATTTACTTGTTTGTTATTGGTTGAAATAGAATAACTTGACGAATACTTTAGGGAATGTAGGATTTATGTTGGATAAAATAATTAATTTTTACATAGTGTGAACAAAAATAAGAGAAACATTAGAAAGAAATTGTTTCACTATAGAGGGCATTTTAGAATTCAATATGCAACAAACAAACAACCATATTTTTGCCATATATTAATTGCATAATTGATATCAACCATGAATGCTCAACACCCTGTTAATATCAAATCCTATTAGTCATGAAACAATATTTATTCCTTCAATATTGTGACTATGTCAATGCTGTGTTGATGTTTTGAGAAAGCGCTGCAAAATATATATTTCTTTTACTTTTTTGGTTTGTTTTAGTTTCAAAAAATTGAAAATATATGTATAAGATGTAATAGCAGTTTGTGAAGCATACATAATAAGTGATGATCTTGCTTAGTAGGAAAGACAAAATTAATAATAGATTATTGTAAGAGCAACAACTTAAAGTCTATAATATCCCTGTCACATGTTTGGGACTTTTATTTGTAATAACAATAATAATTATATTAATAATAGTTGTTTATGACTGTTATTTTGTAACAACAATAGTAATTATGTTAATAATACTAGATGAGATGTGAAATTATAAAAAGGGGCATCTTCATTTTTGAGGGTCAAATATGTCATTCCACCAATATTATGTGTATTACCCTATGTCAAATATTTGATTAATATTAGTCGTGCCTGAATATTTGATACCTGTAACCCACAATGATTTAAGCCCCATAAACATCAATAAAAAAATGCTAGGGATCACCCAAAAGGATTTTTTGTTATTTTAATTGTCTTGTGCGTTGGTTGAAGTTTATAAGTTATGAAATGCGTTGGCATATGTATAAAAAGGACTTTTCTTTTTTTTATAGTTATAATGCATAATGATATAAAGTAGCTAATGCCTAGGTCATGGATTTCTTATGTTGGAAAGGTTTTAGACCCCTCACAAGCTGGGCGTGGCATTGGAAATTAAAATTTTGATGAAATTATTGAATATAGGTTTTATTTGATGGCATTTGATGCGCCATCATTTGTGTCATTGACTTCACTATGAAAGGAAGGGCGATAGAGAGCTTGGAGAAAAATTATAGGGTTTCAAATTTATTGTTGGCCATTGCCATGTTGGGAATGGAGAATGAAATGAACAACAAATAGGGAAGAATAGTAGGAGTGGCATTTATTATTGGTGGCACTGGCCAATGGGTAGAAAGAGAGATGAGAGAAAGGAGTTGGTTGTAGGGTAATCGCAGGAGTGCAGGTATTGAAAATGAAGGTGAAAGATGTAAGTGCTAGGCATATTAGGTTGATGCAGAGCTGGATAGCATGGGAGGTCATTGCACAAGATATGTTGCCATTGTGAAGAGACAAAACAATAACAAATGAAAACCATGCTTATATTTAAGCCATGCATGTGTCTTCTTCTAACTTTAAAGTATGAATTTGAAGTTCTTTATTAATATCTACAAGTTTAATTAGAACCCTCCTAGGTATAACCCCTTCTTGTAATATTTTGTATTCCCACACAATTTTATGTCATACCCAGGGTAGTAATAAGGATTGAACATGAATTTTTTTTGTGGAAAATACTAGTTATGGTGTTTTAATGAGACAACAAGGTATAAACTTGGACAATGTCTAATTCCATTGATTGACTGGCTTCTTACTTTGGATTTATTTAGACATAATAGATAATATAGTATTTGGCTATAATAGAATTAGATTTGAGTGATCTCAAGAATCATTTTAATTATTCCATTTTCTTATTGAAGGTTATAATATGAAAAATTGTATGTATTTTTTTATATTAAAGATGTCGTGAATTTGCCAATTTTTGACACTGCCACTTGGTTGGAATTTATTATTGTTTAATGGTAATTATATAACCCTAATTATGAAGTAAATTTGGGTTGGTGACTTGATAAACTATATCTTGTGTTATAATTATTCACATGGAAATATAAAAATTCATTTTTTGGTAACACTACAACGTATAACTTTATAACATGTATGTTGATGTGATTGTCCCTCCATAATGATAACTAAAACCATTTAGTATTTGTTTACATGGATGTTGGATTACTAAAATTATGAGAATGTACCTCCATAGTTTAGCTGTCTAATTATGAAATCATGGAGGTAATTTGATCTTAAAAGGAAGGGAAAATGTTGTTATCTAATTATTGTTGTTCGTATGACTATTGGATTTCAAAACTTAGATTAAAAACCATATTCAATTTTGGAAAGAGTGTTTGATTGACAAATTAGTGTTTGACATAAAGATGAATTCCCAAAACTATTTTGAAACAAGATCTAAAATAAATGACTTTTTTCCATCCTATGAGAGAGAGAGAGAGAGAGAGAGAGAGAGAGAGAGAGAGAGAGAGAGAGAGAGAGAGAGAGAGAGAGAGAGAGAGAGAGAGAGAGAGAGAGAGAGAGAGAGAACTAATTTTTTTATATTAGAAGATTGCTACTATGAGGTATTATTATGAGCACACCAAAATTTTATATGCTTTACCATGCATTTATTGTATGAGTTACTCATTTTTTATATGCATTTAATTATGTTCATTTTGCCTTGGATGTTTTCATTCATTAAAGAGAAACTAAAATGACTAAAATTAATAAAATAGTTGTGACTAGATGAGAGTTTGAATACTCTTGGTTATTGTAGGTCACCTTATGCTTGGTAAGTACATTGTTAGTGCTATTTTATAGGAGCTATAATGATTTTTCCTTATTCTGTCTATTTTTTGGGTTTATGTAATAGTTTCCTTTATGAGTTATCCTTTTCTAAAGGAAAATGTTACCGCAACAATATTTTATGAGGCTGCCCAATTTTCTTAAATGTGGAATTAAATTAGTTTGAATTGTTTACTATCTTTGGACTTGATTTATTAAGATAGAATTTGTGTTTTAGTATATTTATCTAGAAAGAAAATCACATTGCCATCTTTAAGATGAGACATTTATTGCACCCCTTTTAGTGTAGGAATTTTAATACAGTGGTTCTCCTTTTTGTGAATTTGATTATCTAATTACCTTTATCACTTGCTCAAAGTGTTTTATGTGCCATTGATAACCAAAGCGGTATCCAAGATGATAAATTTAATTTGTCGATTTTATTGTAATGTATTAATCAATACAATTTGATATAATTTTTAGAGGCTGTGTTATTCTAAAATTTTACTTATATGTTAGCAAAATGGTTTCCTTATGCATATGGCCTCTGGCTGGTATATATATTATATAACTATCAACCATTGAGGGTTGTTAGAACTAATTGTATCAAACTTATTCATTTGATATTAAGACTCGATGGTGTGACTTTTTGTATGCAACAATATTATGTATTTATGCAACATCTCGTATTGTGATTATAATTGACATCTTATATTAATGATTATTATGTTACATTAAAAATGTACATTAGAGTGATCCCACCTATGATCATGGTTAAGTTGCATTGTTATTCAAAATATCCTTATTTTAAAGGACGGATAGCCATATGGATTTTAAAAATAAAGACTATATTAGCCATGGTTATAAATATATATGTTTAAATGATATTCAACTAGCCTCAAATTATTAATTCATGTTGTGAAATATATTTATGTGCTTTCTTTCCTATTGGGTTAGCTATGAGGTATTCTTTTTTATATCTATATTAACTACTTTGATCTTATGTACATTTATTTCTTAAGCAATCAAGTGTACAAGTCCTCTATAGATAGGCTATGCTAAGGTATGTTAGCAAATGTTGAAAATGTACTTTATTGCATGGCATTATGATATTGTGGAAACTTGTTAACTAAGATAATATTCTATCTGTTCACATTACCATATTGATGTATCAATCAGGATTAATGGATGTCTTTGTTTCACGCTACTACTTATGTTAATATTGGATGTTAATGCAATCATATTGTATTTTTCTTAAGCAATCAAGTGTAGAAGTCCAACAGATATATATATATATATATATATATATATATATATATATATATATATATATATATATATATATATATATATATATATATATATATATGCTAAGGTATTTTAATAAATGTTGAAAATGTAGTTTGATGCATGGCATTATGATATTATGGAAACTTGTTAATTAAGATAATATTCTAGCTATTCACTTTATCATATTGATTTATGGATCAAGTTTAATGTATAACTTTGTTTCACACTACTACCTCTGCTATATTGAATGTTAATGCAATCATATTCCATTGGGTAGCTCATACATGAAGGATTTTCAGGAAATTGGACAATTAAGAAATAGATTATTAATTAAGTTGTGATTGTATGAATTCAACCATGATCAAGTGGTTGTTATGATGTATAAAAAATAGGCCAACCTTTCAGAGGCCATAAATTTTCACCCATAGCTCCGTTTAAGCTCTAACATGCTTCAAGGGAGCCATGATCAAGTCATTATTATGATGTTTGAAGAGTGACTTTGGAAAGTGGGTAGCTTCAAGGGACTTAATGTCCCCATAAGGTCTCTAGTAAATTATGCACTAACTTTGCATGAATTAATCTTATTCTTTATCTTTTTATTATTCTGACCAAGGGTAGCTGGACTATGGCTAAAAGGAAAAGGAAATGATGATTTGATAAAAAAGTGGGAAATGTTGATGATCTCCTTACACATACAAATGTTGTGTCCTAAAAGGAAACTTGTGGATTTCTACAGGAACTCCCACTATCGATGATTAGGATCCCCTATGATCCCTCTTTTGTTTCTTCATGTTTCAATTTGTTTTTTCATGGGTGCTTGTTGGTTCTTAGTGGTTTTATGGTTTGGTATTTTGTTTATGGATACTTGGACCTTCATTTGTGCCATGATTCGTTGTTGTTAAGAATATAGAATGCAAAGCAATATTAATAAAATAAAGATGAAAATAAAATGTAGAAAACATAATACAGGTGAGATAAATTTAATGTTGTTCACCTAATATGGGCTGTGTCCACATAAAAACAACTAATTCTTCTCTTAGTCCATCTAACAAATGAAGAGGAAAGCCTGCAATACATGCACTGTAATAGCCTCTTCTCTCACACACCATGTGCCATTGTGATTACAATTCCCTCATGACAAACAAGGGTTTACATATTAGGGAAAAAATGCAACAACATAATTTCTATGATTAGATCTATGACGTAATAGTGAACGGTCTAGTAATAAAAGATTATAATATTTCACAATGCATTTCTATAAAAAAAATTGTTCGAGGCCATTACCCTTGAACCCCTATCACAGGGGGCTACGACCATACTGGGGGGTGTTCCACCACTCCCCTCCCCCTCCCCACACCACCTCTATTGGGAACTAGGTATTATAATAAGATCATGCTCCACCATCCAATAGTTCTTGATCCAGATACAATTAGATTATTGGTCCCCTAGGGAACCTAAAGGATCTTTTTGAGACTTGGGACTCTAGCTCTTTTAGTCTATGTTAGTTTTTTTATCAACTTAAAATCAACTAGTTGCCACACCAATCAAATGTAGTAGTAGTCTTTTCTCTGTCTGTTTTTTGATTCATCTAAATCTAACTAGTTTTTGTACTAGGCAAATGTGATAGTTACACTTTTCACCATGGCACTTTTTTTGTTGGATCTTTTGATGTTGTCTTTGTTGATTTTTTTGGCTGAGTCCTTGTTTATTTTTCTCTTTTTCTCTTCCTTTGTTTAGGCTTTTTCTTACTTTTTTGAATTAGATCCCTTTCATTTTCCTAATATATTATATCTTTTTATATCTTTATTTGGCCAAAGAGAGACTCAGACCTATAATAACATTTGAACTAATTTCCACACTAGTAAAAAATAAACTTACTTTAATAAAAAATATACTAACACTTAAACCATAATATAACTCCCAAAACATAAAAATGATCATTAATGACACTTCTCTAAATTATATTTATTTTATATAACCTATATAGATGTTTTTAAAAAAAAACCATAAACAAGATACATGAAAACAAAAGTGCATTAGAAATGTGATGATATATACTTATGGAAGAATGAAACATATTTAGTTAGTTGAGTTTTTAGAAAGAAAGAAGTGTCTACACCTGTAAGTCAATTCTTTTTTTCCTTAAAAAAGAAAAGGATATTTTATGATCTTATGCACTAAAGTTGACACACTCCTTAAAAACAACACACGAGAAAAGCATTAGAATCCCGGAGGTGGTCTTTAACAAGGTTGTCATGTGCCAAGTCCTTACGAGGTAGATATAGATCATATGATGCTTTTAGGCCTTGATGCGATTTTTTTACATTATAATGTAGAAATAGACTAGTGAAATGTAACTGATATGTGGCTTATTGTAGCTATAAACCATGTAAAAAATAAAATTGTTTTCTAGGTAGAATTCTAGTCCTAAGACCATTGTTGTCATACCATCAAAATGATCAAGATTATATTATTTCTCTACAAAAAATTAGAAAGGGATAGACTCTATTAGAAAGACCTCATTGCATAAAACCTATGATTAATTAAAAGACCAGCCAAAAACATAAATAGCTCCAAGATTTAATAGGTTAAGAAAAAATAATCAAAAACAAAATTAGATACATTAAAGAAAAAAGGTCCATCACTATGTAAATTGAAATTAAGATAGCTAAATTTGCCTAAAAGAATAAGCCTATAGAAAGCTACCCTATATCCTTCATCAAAAGAATATAAAGTAACTTCGATTCATTTTTGTTGAAAAAACCATTCCAAATTCTAGGAAATTAATCTTAAAACATTCCACTGCATTACTAGGGACACATTAAAGAAAGGATCCCATCAAGAAATGGTTAGTCTATTGCAAGCCTATGTTACCTCTGAAATGAGGTTAACCAAATATTTTGACAATCTTTAATATAAACCAACAGTTTTGACCTCATAAATGGTTCAACCCATAATAAATTTCTATCTAAATAAAAATAGTTGCTTCATTAGAGTGTCACTTATTTTAAGAACATAATTAACATTATTTTCATAAACATCCAACCAACACTCCTTGTGATAGGCATGCTAATATTCTATATCAATGATACCAAGATTACCAAGTTTCCAAACCTAAGCCCCCCAAAAAAACCCCTTGATAGGCATATTTAATAATACTTGAAGATGTCCCTACTTTCTTCAATTTAAATCTATAAACATATCCTTTTATTCAAAGGAATCTCTGTAGAATGGTAAAGCATAGAAGAAAAACAATAAAAATATCATAAGTAGCTATGATGCTAGGCATCAAGAATATCATATGTGCGATCTATCTCACAATGATTCCAAAATTTAGTGAAAATGGAAGATACCTAGCATAAGTTCTCTTTACTCACCATTTTATGTATTCAACATCTCAAGCAAGCTATCTTGTATCTAGTTCTCATTTTTATATTAAAAATAGAGGATAAAATAACCATATTAATATCATTATATGGCCTTCATTGAATCAGTCAAGGATCACAAAAAAAATCTCTAAAACCCTATATTTGATAACAGTGGAAAGGAACTAGATTTACCAATCTCAACAAACCATACTAAAACTTATCCTATAAACATTTCATTACAAAAACTACTTATCAGTGTGATGTATGTATGTTATGGTAGAGTATTAAAATTCATACCCTCCATTAACTGATTTCATGTCCATAACATTTTAAATAATAGGCCAATCAATTCCCAACCCTTGAAGGTATGACTTGGTTATAATGTGTTTCAAGTGCTTAGTGTCTAAATTTAAATGATCATGAAGATCACCCTTTAAAAAATAAGGAAATTTTTTAAGCCTTTGATGTCATTCTTATATCCACTCAGTTCCTCGCTCCTCATTAGTTGGAACCCTATCCAGAAAACTCTCCATTGGAACATAGCAAGAAAAATAAAAATATAATTACTGAGAAAATGCAAGCTTATAAAAATAAAGATAAATTTATAAAAATACATTATGTATCAAGTATTAATTTCTTTTTAACAAAATACAACACTCATATAGTAGTACCAACCAAGAAAAAAAGTATATACCAACCTGCATTAGGATCGTCAGCCATTGAACACAAGGGGGGCTCATTATTCCTTATAGATTCATAGCAATTATTAGAAGTCATTTTTTGATAGATTGCAATGCCTAATTCATTTAATCCATCACTATTTTTGGCAAAGAGATTCAAGCATATATGTGTCATCAAAAATGACATGGTTGAAACCATAGAAAAACACATACATCAGATATAAATATCCTTCATGAATAATAGGAAGAGAGTTATTAACATAAAGTCTAAATATTGTGAATAGGCATAAAACATCTCACAATACTATTTACTCAAAGACATTACGAATTATTTTGGATTCCATCAAAAATAGGTTTAAGCTATTTTCTAAATGTCTTTCTTGATACAAAGGCCCTACTAGCCATTATTTGAAACAAAGTCTAAAAACAACTAGTGAAAATAGTTTGATAGAAAATATGTAAGAAACACCCTGACTAGATTGGGTGCCACTTTGTCATATACTTACCATGTAGAGAATCGATCTATTGACATAATTTTTATAGCCATGCCTGCTGCTTCAGTGGGATGGGTATGTTGGGGTATAAAACCAAAAGGCCTAAAAATTATTAGCATGCAGGCTTTGATCACCTTCAAACACTAAAAGGATCACTCATATACAACATAGAATAAAATTCTTGTCATCCATAACATACCTTTCTCCCCATTCTTTGATTGGGCAGTTAGAACATACATGGCAACCTGAATAACAAGAGAATCAAATCATTGAAGACACTTTGAACAAATAATTTACATTAAAACTAATTACAATCTTGGTATTTAGGAGCTCACTTTGATATTAGTTTTCCTATTTGACTTCCCCATCCTAATGACAAACTAGAGAAGTGTTAACAAGAATCATGAACACTTTAACATGTCATATAAGATATTACCTAAAAAGTCTTGCCAAATATTATAACATTTTCACTAGAGCTCTTATTATGATCTATATAGACATGAACCTGAGAATCCTATGTTAAGAAAGAAACCATTTCATCACAACTCTTAACATAATACAAATAATATTTAGGCCCCTATGGGGGCACCACTCAATAACTAAATGTTATTTAACCTTGTAAGAAAATGTGAAATCCTTAGTGGAAAATATGATTTGTATCTACACTCCACACTATAGAATGCATTGTCACCTCTGCAAAAGATGGTTGATACAAAAAAAAAATTCAAAACATATACATATTGTATATACATCTGATAAAAAAATAGTTAATAACTTTTTCTAGAAGTTCCTTACAGAGTGGGTAAACACTTGATCTCTTGATTTTTTCCCCTTCTTATCTCTTGGAGAATGGTTTCATCGAGCTTATGGGAATAGGGTGGCTCAACTTACACACTGCTTTGCCTCAATCCTAATCTCTAAATTCTTGGAAGATAAAATAGTGGTTTTAGTTTTAGTGTTGTGAAGAGCCACTAGAATGCTCACGCATATGCCTTGATCAAATCCTCTAGGTGACTTCTAATGATAGTCGAGAGGAGATGTGGGGGTTTCGGTGCCTCTTGATAAATCTTTGCCATTAGGGAACCCTAGTTTTTTGGAATTGAAGTTGATATAAATAGTCATAGAGTGCGGAAAAATGTTGGAAATTTGTTTGAGTGATGAAAATTTTCAATGTTTTTAGAAGACATCATATGAAATTTGCTCCACATTTTTTGTATGGGCCTCGAATGCTTGCCCAACATCTTATATCTAGAAACACAAGTAAAATACCTCAAACCCTAATAAAAACACCTCAAGAAAAAGTGAAGGGGGCAAATGCCCATTAACAACGATGGGAAATCTATCACCAAATCTAAAACAGTCCTAGTAGCTGTCAGCGTACTTTTCTTTACCTTGATCTCCAAGCTGCCAATGCAGCTACATTATACCTGACAATGATTAAAAGCACCAACGTAAGATAGATACACTACCAGCCTAAGATACGTGCCCATTTATTATGAACGTGTTGGTAACCCACCCTTAAATAACATGCACATAGTTTTGACCAATCAGAGAATAGTTAAATGGGTTTTTCCATATTTTTGGTCAAGAATTATGCAACTTGACTTTTGAAGAAATGCAATTATTTTTATGCACCAAAAACAATGCATTGTTATTGGTCCAAAAAACAAACATTAATCAGGGGTTAAACCAGATTGAAGGCTTTAGTATATCCTCTAGGACTAATAAATTAGATATGTAAGAGCTTTTAGAAATATTTTTCTTTATGTTTCATATTTTATTGCATAATCAACGTCTAGATGTTAAAGTGTTTTATGTGTTTGTATAAAATGAATGTGATGATAAACACTTTTAAAATATTATGTATAATTCAATGGAAATATTAAAAGTAAACAATTAAGTGCATAGTTTTAAGTGTTAATGATGATAATAATTATTTTTAATATTTTTAAAATTAAATTAATTTATAAAAATACATTTATTGTAATAGAATTTAATATTTTTAAAATTATTGTACACTTTTTTATTATATCCATTCTTCGTATTATTCATATATCTTAACTTTTTATAAATGAAAGTATTATTTTTCTTTCTCTTTGTTCTTTATTAGATATATTTAAATTATTATATAAAAAAATAAAATAGTAATTATTTATATAAATAAATGAATTATTATTATTATTATTATTATTATTATTATTATTATTATTATTATTATTATTATTATTATTATTATTATTATTATTATTATATGGATAGAGTGTGTAATGTAGTGAGTTCATTAAATTTTATATTTGATTTTAAATTTTAAATTTTTCTTTTTGGTTCAAGAAAATAATTTTTTTTTTTTTTTTAAAGTCTAAAATATTTTTTGAACCCAATATATTAATATAATTCAATAGATTCTATTATCAATAATCAATATAAAATTGGGGAAAAGAAATAATAAATTAAATTAATTTAAAATTTATATTTTTAATTAATTAAATAAAAAAATTTAAAAATGACAATATAATTTTATTAATCTAACAAACATGTAAATATATTTTTAATTTTTATATCCTAAATAGCTTAATGTTAAAACACTTTTAAAATTTTAAAAATTATAAAATTAATAAAAAATTAATTCTAAGAAATAAAACAAAAATCAAAAGATATGTTAACAAGTTCACATAAGGAAAGAAACTATATATTTAGATTTGACACACACACACATTAAAATTTGATTCTATATAACATAATTTATTAAGTCAGATATGTAGGAGCTTTTGAATTTTTTTTTTTTTATGTTTCATATTTTATTGCATGCTCCAGCATAATATATAACATTATTTTGTGCAGAAAAGTATATCTGTTTTTATAGCAAGTTGGGGAGATGTATCTTAACTTTTTATAAATAAAAGTAATATTTTGTTTTCTTTTTCTTTGTTTGTTTTGTTTTTTGTTTTTTGTTTTTTTTGTTTTTTTTAAAATTATTTTATACAAATAATAAAATAATAATTATTTATATAAATAGATGAAATAAAATTCAGATTAAATTTTTATATTTTATTTTATGTTTAATTTTATAATTTGAAGTTAATTTTTTACATCAAAAAATTAATCTAAAATTTTTTAATATCAAAAAGATTTTTTTAAGTACAATATATTAATGTAATTATAAATATTATTATCATCAATCAATATAAAATAAAAAAATAAATTAATGAAAAAATAAATTAATTTAAAATTTATATTTCTTATTAATTAAATAAAAATATATATAATAAAATAATAAAAATATAATTTTATTAATTGATAAAAATGTACATATATTAAATGCTATTCAAACTGTATATCTTTAACAACTTTGTGTTAAAACACTTTTACAATTAAAAAAATTATAAACTTAATACAAAATTAATTCCAAATGATAAAACAAAAGTCAAAAAATACTTTTACGAATTCACATAACGAAAACAAACTATATTTAAATTTGACATTTTACAGAAAAAACAAAATGCATATAAAATTCGATTCCATATATAGATTTAAGAAAAAAGGAAAATATTAAGAAATTTAAAAGTAACCCTATTTAGTAAATTAGAGCTTCAGAATATTTTTCTTTATGTTTCAGATTTTATTTGCACGTTCTCACATAATAAAAACATTATTTTATTTGTGTAGAAAAATATATCTATTTTTATAAAAAGTTGGTAGAGACTATTTGAATCGATAGTCATTGTTAACTATGGGCCTTGGTTTATTCCCAACACTATGGTTATCGGGAATATCTAGTTGACAGAATCAAGGGCCACTAAACACATGCTAGGCAATAGGAAGCTATTTGATTCACACTCAAAAAGGTACTATATGTTCTTGGATTGTCATCCAACCTCTTATCGACTAGTCAACTTTTGAATCATCATCTGAAGGTGGAGTTTCTTGTTGATAATGACATTATATCTTGCTTGATGTCACGAAAATGTACGGTTCTTTATAGAGTATTTTTGAAAGATAAATTATTTGCTTTAAATATTTTTTTATCTTCTACAGTAGATGTATCTACCTCTATGGTAAAAAATACTACTCTCTGGCAATATTGTTATGGTCACATGCTTGCTGGATATCTATACCAGCTGAGTTTAAAGGGGATGGTACATGGACTTCCCAAGTTGTCCAGTTTCTTGCCCATTTGCCCTCGATGTATTGTAAGTAAACAACACATGGATCCATTAAAGAAAAGCACCTTTCATTCCAAGAAACATTTTGAAGTTATTTATACTAATCTGAATGTACCATTACCTACTTCATTTTTGGATACAAGTAATTTCAACTATTTGTGGATGACTACTCTTGGAAGACATGGGTATTTTTATTGAATAAAAAGAGTGAGGCCCTTCATCATTTCTAGGTCTTCTATCAGTAGGTTATGAAGGAGAGTAAACAACCTCTTCTTCTCCTTCACTCAGATCTAGGGTGGGGCGAGGGGGGGGGGGATTCACATCAAAGAAGTTCTTGGCATTCCTAAACAAACAAGGCATCAAATATAATTTGACTACTCCCTACATGCCCCAACATAATGGCATTATTGAGTGATGCAATCACAAAGGTAATGGAAATCGCTCCTTGCATGCTATCAACATAGAATCTAGAGAATGATATTGGGTAGAAGCATTCTAGACAACTATTTATCTTCTCAATAGGGCACAAACTAAGATTTTAAAGGACAAAACTCTAGAAGAGGTATAGAAAGGTAAAAATCCATCGATTTATCATTTACAAGTGTTCAATTTCACAACATATGTGCATTTTCTAGCTCAAAAGAGGAAGAAACTTGAGCCAAAAACACTCTCGCGCATCTTATTGGGCTATAACACTACCTCAAAAGAATACCATCTCAAGGATTCTGAGATAAAGAAAATTTATGAAAGTAGAGTTTTGGTTTATGAAGAGCCATCCTTTGACTCAATGATGTAGAAATAAGAAAAAACACTAACCACCTCTCACCAATTACTCTCCAATTCAGATGATGAGGAGACTTCTCACAAAGATGATGAGATATAAGGGGAACTATATGTTGGTCTTAGATAATAAATAAATGTTAATATGCATCCACCAAGTAGTTCTTCACATCAATAAATTAGTTTTTCACATCAGCAGTAGAGTTCCTATCCGAAGTGGGTACAATGAAACATCAAAGACTTCCATGTGCAACATCAAGATACATATTTCACATCAAATCTAGACATTCTTATATTTCTCCTTTCTTGGCTAGTTGCTTACCATATTTTTGGTAAATAAATTTGTATATAATGTTGCTCCATTTCTCGAATAAATTAATCTGGTTCATTTTGTTTGATAACATAAATTATACTTTTTTCTACTTATTTGATTATAGTAGTAGTCAATTTAAGTTCATTTTATCTAAGAATATTTTTTTCCCTTGGAGGGTTCTCCTTTAATCATGTTAATGTGTAGAACATTCTACATACTTTGTGTATATCTCATGCATGCATCAAAATCTAGGTGAGTACCATAGTGATTTTATACAAGATTAACAAATTGGTTTTGTTCATCAAAGTCTTGTATACTTTGGTATTCACTCCAGTCTGATTCTAAAGCATTAGATTTCCTAGCAAGAAGTCCAATTGTTTTCAAGGCTTCTAGACTAGTTATATCTAGTGGATTTCACATAGACTGTAACCTTTTCCTTTTTAGTTTTTTTTTTTTTTATAAATTTATTCTATTTGTTTTATGGATTTTTGTCCTGCATCTTCCTCAAGATTTTTTATTTTACATATACCAATATCATCCTTTGAAGGCATAGGAGTAAGTATAGGTGTGTATCTACTTCTAGTTTTACGAGGTTTATAAACACACTTGCTATAACTAGTAACTCATTCTTTTGAAAGAGATAAGGTCTCAAAGTTAATATGGATAATGTTAACTTATTCACTAGTGGTTTTTGTACTAGGGACAATCACCAAGTTAGATGGTACCTTTTTAACATAATTATATAGAATAATAAGATATTTATAATATCAGGAAACCTATCAAGTAACTATGTTGAAAGGAATGGATTTAGGTTCCATATCAAGTTTTTTGAACTAGAGATTGTATTTGAGAAATTTAGGGATTGTTTAGCATTCAAATTCTATGATGAAGTTAAGTGAGACACAACAAGTTACTTTTTTCTCATGGGGACAAATTAATTTATTGATCCTAACATAGCTTGAGTGATATCATTCATTTAATTATCTAATAGGATAGAAAAAAGGAACAACTATTCCTTGTCTACATAAAGGGACTGTAGCCCATTCGATTTGGTGTAGATGGACAAATCGATATCCATTTTTGTATAAACTCTTAAAATGTTCTTTGGAAAAAATATTGAACTATTTTCCATCAAGTTTACCTAGAAAAATACCTTGTTAATTAAATTTATTAAATGAAAATTTCATTTGAAAAGTTTGTTTAAATAAGTTCATCTTATAGACTTCGCTAAAATCTAAACTAGGAAATTTCAAATTTTCATCAATAGTTTCTAGGGAGATATATTAACTCAGATCATGATTATCTTCACTACTATTTATTTTCTTTCATTTTTCAATAAAATATGTAAAAGGAACATACTCGTTACTTATGTGGTCCATAATGATTGAAAGTCGTAACTCTTTTGGGAGAAATTTTAAAATCTACCACAAAAAGATCATTCAAGTAGTAATCTTATAATTATTCCTCAATCAAAATGAAATAATTATAGATTCTTAGCAAAACAATGATAAAATAGATTCACAATGCCTAAAAACCCTTTACCACCTACTATCTTGCATATATTTGACAAAATTATGAAAGATTACAAAACACATTAGAAGATCTTGAGGAATGTATGACACAGTTGGTTCCCTTAGTATATGGATTAATAATTAATAAAACTAATCAAATTTTAATCAAATATACATGAAAGTAGTCTGATTTCCCATATAGATAAGAAATATTATATTTGAACACTGAAATAAAGAATCAATATTATTTATTTATCATAGAAATTCAAAAAAACATGAAAAAATAGGATCTAATACCACTTTGATATTCTAGGACTTATCCAACATAGTTAAACCAATATGTAGTCACAACTATGCCAATAATATAGGACCTAATCTTAGTAGTAATGCTTAATCCAAAAGGCATATCCAAAGGAGGTAGCCCTAAATTAGGTTGTAGACAAATATGCTAAGACTTATAAAGATACTTAATAATTTTAAACAAGCATATCCTCCTATGATTGATGATAATGAATGATATTTGTCTTTTATATATAAAAAACAATGAGTTATTTTTCATTGGTGAAGGGAGTAATCGATACACAGAACTGGAAACCAAGGTAACCTAAGAAATTGGATGAAAACCCCATCCAACTAGGTGAAATGACTTAAAGAGAGATTCATTAAATGTATGTTAGAATATAAATATGGTGTATTTCATGGATGGAATCCAACATCATGAGGAAAAATGGAAAGTAGGCCATCCAACCACTCACATCACTATTTGGTGTGTTAGATTTCCCTACTCAAAACAATGAAGTGATATGGATATGAGTCCCTTACATATAATCATTATTGGGACTAAGGTACAATATGATGTAATTGGAAAATTCAATGGATAATCCCACATTGATAGCTTATAAGGTAACCTTAACATACACCGAATTGGTTGAAAACAGTTAGATTCAACTCCAAGGTTTTATTTCACAGTTAAAACCATATACATCATTGTATTAATTAAAAATGATCAATCACTCACATTTGTCAAAATGTGAAACATCTATGGCATTTGGTGGAATAACACACACCATAAAGGCCTATCCATGCTTCTAAAATGAGGGGATCCCACCAGGAATTTCAATAGACATGTCACTACTAATATCATATTCATCATCAATCCTTTGATAGGTTTCTAAAACATAGTCATCCCAACTATATTCATTATGAGTACATAGATCTAGAATCAATATTTCAACTTTATCATGGTTATAAGGAATTTTTTATAGGAATCCATCAATTAATTGGGTAGTAGTTGTCTTAGGGAATTTACATAATTATATACCAAACTTATAACTTAGCCTTTTAGTGTCATGATTGTAGGAACATCGTATAAAATGGTATTCAAACTCAAGATATTCATACATATATTTACATGTAAATTCAAATAGGACTTCATCAAAATAAAGGCCAAGATCTACATGCATAAATAAAATGTTAAATTAAGGACTTGTGATACTTGAAACATGGTTTTGTATCTAGTCTTCTTGGCTTATATTTTACCATTCTTATGTGAGCATGCCATCAGGTCATGTTGTAAAGGATCTTATTACCCTATTTATTCTAATGTTGATATCAAATATTCGTTATAACATGGATCTAGCTTTAATGATTCTAAATTATTCAAGGGATAGTTGTTTGCCAAGCAAGAAAATTGAGTCATTATAGACTTCCAAGTTCCTTGTCCAAATATTTCTTTGTGATTTAACCCAAGTACCAATATTACTATACTCCTTAAACATAGATGGATGGTGTGGAGTAGGAAATGATGCCCTATATTACATACAAATTATAATTGAAAGATTACATGGTTCGGCTAAAACACAGCAATTAGTCTTTGGTAAGACATAAGAGGATGGTATGGAACTAATAATATCAAATCTCAATGGAGGAATAAAAGTATGATGGGAATCCCTAACTCCTGAGTAACATGGTGTACTGAGCATCTCCATAGCTGACTTTGTAGATGCTATAATATGTGAATATGTTGGAGATATGAATAATGTTGATGTAATTGAATATAATAAACTTTATATAATGAAACCCAACAAAAAGAATTACTGAGACAAATTCAAATGTGAATTTCCCTTGCTAGTAAGAAAAACTAAACAAAGCCAAACTACTAAATCAAAGCATTTTTTTATTAGTTTAATCTTAGATGTTATAATTGACAGAGTCATTTCTCACATCACAACTAAAATAGATCCCACAATAGGCAAAAAGGCTTCCATTGATAAAATGACTCTTAAAAATAGTTTTCAATCTGCCAAATAATATTTGTAACTTCAATTTAAGAATAAATCTATTGCATCCCTGATTAAGAAACATATGAAGTCCATAACTGGAACTATTTGTAATTTTTTTGGGTTTGGTCCTCCAGATTATTATTGTGAAGACCCTACTAGTTGTTTCAACCACAATAAGGATAAAAGATATAAAAAAAGAAAAAGGGAAAAGCCATGAAAGTATAAGAGAATTTTTTTCACTCACAAAACATATGTTAAACCTAAAAGGAACATTCCATGGAAAAGGATAATTAATGTTATCTATGTCGATGATGGTCATATTTATCCCAAAAGTATTAATAAGCAAAAATATCCTACAAAGATATATATGGAGCCATATTACCACAAGAATAACTTCATATTATATTTGAATTCAGCTCAAACTCTAAAGTCTATTCTATGCCCACTAAAGATGATATATATTGAGTTGAATCTAAACATCATATTAACTAGATTGAATAATTAACATCTCCTCATGATTCAGAAATGAAGACTTTTATTACAATAGATGACAGTGTTAAATCAAGAATTTAGAATCTGACAGTTACAAAACCTTCTCTCAACAACTAGATTGCCTATACATTTGATTCCTTCCCTCAATGTTTAACTCCAAAATCTTCATAGAGATAATGGTGATCTAAAGGGAAAAGGAAATTAAGTTGAATTTCCTAATGACCTATGTAATTTACAAAATGAAAATGGGATATAAATAAAATATCAAATCCCAAAATTCATAGTACTAAAAGCATCATAGAAACACATAAGCTTCCTCATGAGATTTTGATAGCCTACACCTAAAGCTAGGTATAGACCATGACAAAGTTATTAATTAAAATACCATCCCATTATATCCACAATAAGATAAGATTGGACATTAAGAAATCAAAGATTCACTTTTCAAAATATTAGTCTAGAAAAGCCATAGTGAATTGGCCTCTCTAATTTTTTATGTCAATAAAAAAATTTATCAAAAAAAGGAAAAATGAGGTTGGTCATAGACTACAAGAAATTAAATGATGGATAATCCCTATATGATATCCCATCCCAAATAAGATAATTATAATCAATAAATTAAGGGAATTTTGTGTGTTTTCAAAGTTTTATTTCAAAAGTGGATTTTGACAAATTGTTATTGAGCCCAAAAATATTTATAAGACTATAAAAAAGTAATCCAACAAGAAGATATGCCTAAATTTAAAATAATTCCTTAACATATTTATGATCACTATTATCCTCTTTGAATTTTTTTAATACAATCCTAATTCTTTCTTATTATACATATAATGGAGTTTAAATGAACTTTATATATGGACAATAAATTTTATGAACTAAAAAAATTGTCACCCTCCTAACAAGGGAGGAAACTTGAATGTGGTTAAATTAATATGTAAAAAAACACATATATGAATCAATAGAGGAAGGATAAGATACTTATGCTCTTGACTAAAACATACAAAAATATATAAAAAATAGAAACATGAACAAAGTTTTTTAGAAGGTGTTCATCCTTTGCACCTTTAACTCCTCATGCATCATGAACATCATCTCTTTGAAAAGTCAAGAATTTGGGAAGGTGACATGAAGGAAATTTTAAAAAAGAGTTTATAATGGAAAATAATTGGAGTTAAATTTATTAAATATGTTTCTACACATAAGGGTAAGCCAAGCATAACTTGAATTTGATGTTTGTGAAGTCATATAAAATAGGGCTTTCCCTTGTTTGATTTAACTCCTCATGCATCATGAACATCATCTCTTTGAAAAGTCAAGAATTTGGGAAGGTGACATGAAGGAAATTTTAAAAAAGAGTTTATAATGGAAAATAATTGGAGTTAAATTTATTAAATATGTTTCTACACATAAGGGTAAGCCAAGCATAACTTGAATTTGATGTTTGTGAAGTCATATAAAATAGGGCTTTCCCTTGTTTGATTTTATTATTTAATGTTATAAAAATGAGTTCAACACCTTTCCATAGGTTAAAAGAGTAATTGAAGGTTTTTACATAGAGGTGCCTTGTATCCCCCTCCCCTATTCTGCAACCCCTTCCTCCCCCTCCCAATTGTGTTTTGTGTGTTTTTATAAAAACATGTGATGATCAACACCTTTAAATTGATGATAATAATCATTTTTAATATATTTTCAACCAAATTCATATATATCATTTATGAGAATGCCTATATTAGTAATAGGTTTTAATTTTTTTGAAATTATTGTATGTCTCTTTTGTAGTTATTGTCATCTCTCATATTATCCATATACCTTAACTCTTTGTACAAAAAAGTATCTTCTTTAGCTTTCTCTTTGTTCCCCATTACACACACAAACATACACACGCACGTGCATACACACACACACACAAAAATTATTTTGATAGATAGTCTACAACTGTAATGGTGGGTGGAGTGTAATTGACTGAGTTTTTCAATTTTATGTTTTTCCTTAAATTTGATGTATGTTTGACCATCACATGTGAATATCAACCTTAAATTTGGTGTATATTCGACCATTATCTATAATTCTATAAAAAAATTCTTCTGTTTGGAGAATTCAATTGAAGAAAACATAATATTTTAGCCACACGATGGAGTTTGAAGCTCTTATTTAATCTTGAAAAGATTATTTTGACCTTACTACATTTGCGTAGCTAGATAGATATCATTGTCAACAATAAATATGAAATTGGAAGGGAAGATAATCACATCATTAATAAACATGGTATATAAAAAATTCAAAATAAGAACCTTGAGATTGATATGTCTTAACATATGCCAAATAAATTTATTTAAGATATATATGCTAGTTTATAATATCATTTTTTATTTTATCACTAAACAAACCAAAAAAAATTAAAAAGATAATTACGCAAGAGGCATCTCTATTAGAGTGCCATCTCCTCAAATACGTCTCATATAAGATAAAAAAAGGAATATTTGCAGGCTCTGAGCAACGGAAAAAATTTCAGACATCTTACTGCTCTCAGACATGCTCTCTTTGCAGAGAAAATTAGTCTTCTATTCCGTCAGACAAGGGTTGTTGGAGAACCTTATGGATGAATGGGTGCCCTGTTCTCTTGTCACATGTCTTCAAAATATTTGCAATCCCTATCATTTAATGGACAATTAAGAGGTGGATCGAATTAATATGGCATTTCATTTTTTCACTTTCAACTCTCAACTTTCAATTCAACGCCATACTGGTATAGTTGAGAGAACAATAATTCTCTACGAGAACCATTTCCCCCTAAAAACTTGACCACGTCTTTCCTCAATTTAATCATCTCTTCCTGGTATTTGCTTTTGGAGGCTCCACTTTTAGTCTTGAGTTTATCAATCCTATCGAGTAGCTCTTATTTTGTTTTATTAATAAGTGAATAACATACAATATCCTCATATCACAATGCAACACAACCACGTTCGAACCCACAATCATTATTGTTTTTCCAAACAAGTGAAGGGAGAGATATATTTGAATCTAAACATACGTGCCTTTTGACGATTGATGTCTTCTTCCTCCTGCTCCATAAAGAAGACATAGAAATTTTCGATCTCCGCATTCAGCAACTCCACAAACTCCGATTCCTGAGCAACACTAGGACTAATTGACATTTGCTTCAACATCCTGCACTAGAAAATCTGTGAAGGAACTCTTTTGGTTTGCTCACACTAATTACCATCGAAGTCGGCAGATGCGATCCTCTCAGGTCTTCTGTCAGTTAAAGATAAACGTGGCCTTCTAATGGATGATGAGAATAAGCTTCCTATAAATTATATAATCAAAGTTCTATATATAAACATTTTTATAATATATAATAAGTAATATGTAATATACATTTAATATTAAAATATATATATATATATCTATATATATATATAGATATATATATATATATATATAAACTAATATTAAAATATATATGAAAATATATATTATCTAATCAAGTATAATAAACATATATTATCTAAACTAATATAATATTAAACTATATATTATATAATATAATATTGGTGTATATTATATAAACCAATATAAGATTCATATATATTATATAATCAATGTTTTATATATAAACAATTTTTAATGAAATATATTCATATATTAAACAAATAGAAATATACAAATAATTCATTAAAAAAATATAGGCGGTATGATAGCATGTCATGTAGTCACACTAGGTAAAGTCTAGAAGCGAGAAACGAAAGTATCACTAACAGCTAGGTAAAGCCTAGAAACAAGTCACATAATAAAAGAGAAATTTAAGCAATAAGAGCAAGGTCAGAAGGTGGCAGATCCATATCATCCAGACCCTAGCCCGATCTCGGTAAGTCATTACCATCTAAAATAGGCTCCCAGCCAGTAGCTTAAGCTATGTCCCTGTCATCATCTTCTTGTGCAAAATGGCTATATAAATCTTGGGGAACTTGTCTAGCATGCCCAATTGTCCTCCAGGTAGTACCCCCCAAACATCCAAGCATAGAGGAGGAGGAGTGTCCAAGTCACCTTTCCCAGTATAATCTCTTATTTATTTGCTCATATGCTTACAATAGATGTCCTCTGTCAAGTATACAATGAATATTGAAAATACGGCTTTAATAGCCTGAGTATTCGGTAAACTAGGAAATAAATCTGGATTTGGTACGTCTCGGCCTGCTGTGTAAAAAACACAGTCACCGACGTCGATTATACTATCATCATCCATCGACTGGGGTTGTTAACCTGCTGACGTCAGTGAGAGGTCGGCCGATGTCGATCTCTGTAGGGCTCTGCCTGCCGATGTCAGTGTCTAATTTTTCCACTGATGCTTATGGATTTTCACTGATCTGTACGAACTTTGTACAGCCGCCAATATAGCACAATCTGTATGCTTGATCCTGATCTGAAGAACTACGGGCTAATACAAAAGATCTATATCTGGATAATTATTGAATCAAAACCAAAATAAAGAAATACATGTGAACCCTCATGATAGCTTCTCTATGAAGTTATCTCTCAAACTTGTAAACCCCTGTGATAACTTTTTTATGAAGTTATCTCTCAATTTGGCAATAGATCGACTGATCTCTCACAACCTCTGAATCGCACACAATGAAGAGTTGACGTTCTTCAATGCAAATGGAATCCTGGAACCCTTGGCTCAGTCTTCACAGAAGAATTCTTAGCAAAATCAATATCAATAATCAATCATGAATACAAACTCTCTCCCATGAGAAACTCTTATACCCTCCAAAGGTGTGCTTGCTAAAATTAGATTTCCTTAAATTAGACTTAGGGTTTTTTAGATTAGAATTATGGTTTTTTAAATTAGACCAAAATATTAATAATTAATAATTAATATTTAATTAAAATTAGACCAAATAATTAATATTTGATTAAATCAATCAAATACTAATATCTCCCTTAATTCATGTCCGAAAGAGCCCGAACGAAAACCAAGCCAAGCTCCACCATGACCCTCTATCCATCCTATCAGCCTACAAGGGTCGCATAATAGGCTAACCATCAACTCTGACGATGTCCACTAAAAAAGGGGACATGACAGATTCATCCTCAATGAGAGTAAGGAAAGAGTCATCTGTAAAGAGGACATTAAGCAATTGCATATGTTCTTACAGGTTTGTGACATCAAGAGCGAGATAAATTCCCTTAACAAGGCCCTTAGCTTAGGCATTCCTAAGAAGATATCCAAAACCCTCAGCTGTAAACACATATAAGGCAGGAGCTAATGATAATGTTTGATGAATGGAATGAAATAAGTTGAACTACTTAGAGGTGACTCTATTAATGGAGAGGATGACCAAATCATATATAAAAAACATCTGGATGCTTTAGATGAAGATTGGCCCGAAGCCCAAAGCTTGAAGCATGACTAGTATGAATGTCCATTTGATACGGTCATAAGATTTTTCAAAGCCAATTTTAATGAACATAGCTTGTTGCTTAGACCATCTAGCCCAATCCATTCTTTTCTATATGGCAATGATGTTATCCAAAATATAAAGGATTTTGGTGAAATACATTTATTTTGAGCACATGATGAGAGGTAGCATATTGTGTAGTTGGATCGCTAGAGCCTTGGCAATGGTTTTATAAGAGATATTCAGGAAGGTGATGGGCTACCAGTTGTAGATCAACTTTAGATCTCTCTTCTTAGTTATGAATTTAATATTTCTTTTGTTTATATTTTTACCCAATGAATGAATGTGAAATGCTTCTTGATAAAACTTATACAAGTCACTGCCCATAAGGTCCCAAAGGGATTTATAGAATTCGTAGGGGAAACCATAAATGCCAAGAGCTTTGTCATTAGCCATGTGAGACACTACCTCATGTAAATCATCAACAGTGAGGGGTCTGTCGCAAGCCACACACTTGATGGGAGTGAGTTTATAAGGCACCAATGCGAGGCATTACTGAAGGATAATTTTATGCTCAGTCGAACATGCTTGAGCTTTGAACACTTATTGATAAGGGAGGATAAAATATTCCATAGTTTGTGGGGTCTCTATGAGTTTGTTTCCAACCTTAGAGATGACTTGAATTTTCTACTTTGAGTTCTTAACTCATAGCATTTGGAAGAACTAATTTGAAGCTTTGTCCCCTATCTTAAGCTAATGAATCCTAGATTTGACTTCAGCGCCTTGGGCATTGTAGTTGTCTGTAATCTGAATGCAATGCTATAAGGATGTAACTCTCATTTGTAAGATCTCATTTAAGGGATCCTTTTCTAGGGCTGAAGGTGTGTGGCTTAGCTCTGAGGTAGTATCAAATTAAGAGTGTCTCCAAATTTTAGCAAGCTGGCGGCCATACATTCATAGAAAATAAGAGGTCCTTTTGATAGCGTTTTCCCACCAAAGAATCTAACTAGATTTTTGGGAAGGACATGGATCCACATTCCAAACACTCCTAATGTGTGCTACTATGGACCCATGTTTGAGCAAGGAGGTGTTAAGGAAGAATTACATTTTGTGGTATTTGGGTTTCATAACCTACCATGTCAGTCTAAATTGAATAGGGCGTGGTCAAAAATTCCAAAATTTAGTAATGCTTGAACCAAAGGAAAAAAATCACTATCAAAATAGAAGTATGGTTAGGTGGACATCATTTCCCTGTTTAGACATTTTAGAATCTGGGTAGGGCCTTCTATAAAATTACTCCAGGTGTACCAAACCCTATTTGTAGGCTAATGGGTTAAATTGAGGTCATAAAGACCTCATTTAGTGCACATGTAAAACTATGCCTCCCTTTTGCCAACTGCCCGCCTCATAGGCAAGTGGACCACTTTGTCCTCAAGAGTCACCACCATATTAAAGTCACCACATAATATCCAATGGGAATGAGGAAGATCATCCACTGTCCACCGCTATAAATGTGTACACTTCAAGGCATCATTTGAGACATAAAAATTAATAAAGACAAAAGAGTGGCTTTTAATGCTTTAAAAAACCCATGCTAACTAGTTGGTGGGGTCCATGTCAGATTTCACTAAATGTGAGCACCACATTAGAGAAATGAATTTGATCACCCCTCCACATCTTGCAACATGGTTGTTATATAGAATGATACTACCGTGTTAGATGGAATTATTGATAGCCATCAATTAACAAAATCCACCACCTTGACTTCTTACAGATAAAAAATGTCAATCTTGAGAAACTTTCTTCCAAAATCATGCACAACAAACTTGCATTTGGGGTCTATGAAACCCTAAACTGTTGAGTGTGAAGCCCTTTGGGGCTATCACATGACTATGATGGTACAGTTTGGGGGCTTAAATAGCTCCAATGATGTGGAGAGTACATTTTGAATTTGCTTATCATGTGTGTAAATATTATTAAATGCTTATTTAATAATTTTCATGTTAACTTATGTGCTTGTTAGAAGTGGGATTGAGTTCCTTATTTTTAGGGAATTAATTGTTAATTAAACAATATCCATATGAGTAGAATTATTAAATATTTTATTTAATAATTTCTATGATGTATCATGGAAGTGGGATTGATTTCCATACGAGAAAATTATTATATGTTTCATTTAATAATTTCTATGATGTATTATGGAAGTGGAGTTGGTTGTTATCACCTTTGCATTGGAAGTTGTGCCTTTTGGAAGAGTATGGCTTGTTTTCACTTGATGAGGGCTTATGGATAAGCATTATTAGGTGGAATGGCGTGTTTCTTCATGGATAGAGCTTATCTTGATGGAGAATGGTGAGTTATCCTTGGGAGATGGATTCATTTATCATTTGTTATATATATATATATAGGGTGTGGTGTGACCTTTTAGAGGTTCTTGATGATTTTTTCATTTTTAGGTGTGGCTTTTGAGAGAAAGAGTTAAAGTGCAGGTGTTTTACAAAGTGAAGGTGTTCATTTACAAGGTGTGGTATAGTAGCTTATGAGATATAGTAAAGTGCAAGTGCAGGTGAAAGTGCAGCTTTTGTACAACAATTTCTATAGGAGATGTTTCTATCTCTGTGAGAGTTCATTGTAATCTTGTTTTAAATTACCATTTTATTTTAGGACTTTTTTGGTGTATGTAACCCACATTGGGTGAGCCATGATATATCTATGTTATGTGTTATTTCTATTTTTTAAAATTTTCTTTATTTATCAAACATTAACTGTTATTTAAGGAATTTATTTCATGATGCATTTGGTGCATAGTTAATGCTAACTTTATAAATTTAAAATCTATTTTATGTGTTTTAAATTAAATATTTTATGGTGGATTAAATATGGTTTGAATTCACTTAATTCCTAACAACTAGTATCAGAGCTTTAATGGTGTTTTAGCTGAAGTGGTAAATCACAGGAAAGGTTATTAGCTTTAGTGGGAGCTATGGAAGAGAAAAAATCAGATTCAAAGATGAGAAATTTGATGGTAAAAATTTTGTTTTGTGGAAAATATAGATGGAAGATTACTTGTATCAGAAGGAACTTCAACTCCCCTTAGAGGGGAACGTAGAACAACCTACAACTATGAGTGATGTAGATTAGGCATTCCTTGATAGGAAGGCATTAGGATCCATACAGTTATGCATTGTATCTTCTATTGCATTTAACATCACAGATAAAATAATTATAAAGGATCTCATGGATAAACATGTAAAGTTATATGAAAAACCCTCAGCTTTAAATAAAAAATTTCTTATGAAAAGATTGTTTAACATGAAATTGTCTGAGAATGGTTCAATTTCTAGTCATTTAAATGATTTTAATATGTTTGTAAGTATGCTCACTTATATTTAAATTAAGTTTTATGATGAAGTTATATCTTTGATTATTTTGTGATCTTTACTTGATAGTTGGGATAGCTTGGTTATGGTCGTGATTAATGCAATCGTTGTCAAGAGAAGATTGAATTTTAAAGATGTAGGTGTGATTTTCAATGAGGAAATACAAAGAAAAAACACTGGTAAATCATCTTCAAGTAATGCTTTGTCTATTGATACTAGAGGGAGGTAAAAGGACAAGATCAAAGGAAACCATGGAAATTCTAAGGGTAGATCTAAATCCAAGATGATATGTTAGCATTGTGGGAAGAGTGGACACTCAAAGAAGGATTGTTGGTCACTTTAGGATAATAAGGGCAACAAGAAGGAAACGAATGAGGTAAATGTGACATCAGGTAAATCATGTCAGGATACCTTAGTTCTTCTTATGAATAATTTTTCTAATTTTTGGGTATTAGATTTAAGGGCTTATTTTCATGTGACTCTACATAGAAATTATATTATTAATTATGTTCAAGAGAATTTAGGACATGTTTATCTTGATGATGATGAATCATGTGAGATATTAGGGAAAGGTTGTGTTCAGGTGAAAACACAGAATGGGAACACATGGAACCTTAAGTATGTTAGACACATGCCTATGTTGAAATGAAATTTAGTTTCAGTGGGGCAATTGGTCAGTGAGGAATGTTAGGTTATGTTTACTGTAGATTTTTGAAAAGTTACCAAAGGTGATCCTGTGATTTTGGGAGGTAAGAAAGTTGGTACTTTATATTTAACTAGTAGTGTTGATTCTTGTGATTTAGTTGCTACAGATGGAGATGCAACTATGTGGCACTACAGGCTCGATCATATGAGCCATAAGGGCATGGAGATCTTAAAATATTAGTTGCTTGGATTGAAATATCTAGATCTTGACTTATATGATATTTATGTGTACGAAAAACAAAAGTGAGTTATGTTCTTGAAAGTTGGACCCTCAAAGAAAGAGCACAAGTTATTGTTGGTGCATTCAAATATATGGGGACTAGCTCAGAGATCTTCTATTGGTGGTTCTAATTATTATGTCACTTTTATTGATGATACAAGTAGGAAATTTTGGGTTTATTATATTAAAAGGAAATCTGATGTATTTGACACTTTTTAAAATTGGAAAGTCTTGATTGAGAATGAAACAGGTCTCAAGTTAAAATGTTTCAGATTAGATAATGCAGGTGAATATTGTATTAATTTTTTATTTGATTATTATTCTAACAATGGAATTCATAGACAAAGGATGATTCCAAGAACTCCACAAAAAATGAGCTATCTAAAAGGATGAATAGAACAATAATGGAATGTGTTAGAAGCATGAATTTACATGCAGGGTTGCCTTTATAGTTTTATGTAGAAGTAGTTAGCATGATAGTATATCTAATTAATAGAGGACCTTCTATACCTTTGAATTGAGGAATTCCTAAACAAGCTTGGTATGGTAAGAATGTTGATTATTCTTTTCTTAGGATATTTTGATGTGAAGCTTTTGCTCTCATCAAGAAAGAGGATAGGACCAAGTTAGAGGCTAAATCAGATAAATGGGCATTTGTTAGTTATGGTGAGGATCACTTTTGGTTTTATTTATGGAGCATTAAAGATAAAAAAATATTTTGATCTAGATATGTAGTCTTTAATGAAAAATTCATGTATAAAGATTTATTGTAGGAAAAGTAACATGAACAAAAAGATTACACAATATTAGATGTCATTGCAGATGCTAAAGTATTTAATGAATCAGTTTAGGAACCTTCTACAAAAGGACCCCAAAATATTATGGTAAGATTGTCTTTTAGGGTAAGACAAAAACCTAAACATTTTTCTCTTTCTTTGAATTATTTTTTACTCATTGACAATGGAGAACTAGAGTGTTATGAGGAATCAATGCAAGTAGATGCCAGTATGAAATGGGAACAAACCATGGATGAAGAGCATAGATATCTAATGGAGAACCAAATGTGAGATTTGGTAAAGCTACCCAAGGGAAAAAATGCATTTCCAAACAAGTACATCTTCAAAATAAAAGAAGAGGATGAAGGGAGAAAAAGGTATAAATCCATGATGGTGGTCAAGGGGTTTGCAAAAAAATTAGTTATTGATTTTGATGAGATTTCCTTTCATATTATAAAAATAACTTCTATTAGGATTATTATTGGTTTAGTTGCAATTGAGGATTTGAATTAGAACAATTATATGTGAAAACTACTTTTCTTCATGGTGGTTTGAATGAAGAGTTGTATATGAAGCAGCCACATGGATATGAGGTCAAAGGAAAGGAGAACTATGTGTGTAGATTAAAGAATATCTTGTATGGCCTGAGACAAGCTCCATGATAATGGTATAATAAATTTGATTATTTTATGTTGGAACAAGAATATAAAAGGTGTAATTTTGACCATTGTGTTTACGTCAAATATTTTGATGGTGGTTCCTTTATTATTTTATGCTTGTATAAACATGACATGTTAGTTGAAGGAACAAACGTACATCATATTCATATGAACAAGAAATAACTTAGTGACTCCTTTTATATGAAGGATTTGGGTGCTGAAAATAAAATCCTTGGTTGAGAATTACTCATGACATAAATGAGAGGAATTTGGTTTTATCCCAATCAAATTATGTGAGGAAAGTCTTGGAAAGGTTTAGTATGTTGAATTATAAATCTATTGGTAATCCTTTGGCAGAGCAGTTTAGATTATCAAAGGAGCAGTGTCTCAATATGAAAGCTAAAAATCTTAAGATGTCCAAAGTACCTTACTCATCGATAGTTGATAACTTGATGTATGGTGCGAGTTGTGAACAGGTATATGAGTGATCCAGGTTATGATTATTGGCAAGTAGTGAAATAGATTCTTTAGTATTTTATAGGAACCATTGATGTTGCATTATGTTATCATAGATCGGATACCTCTTTGCATAGTTGTGTGGACTCGAATATAGTATGGGATATTAATAGCAGGATAAGTATGACATGATATATATTTACTATTGGAGATACATCGGTCAGTTGGATTTCCAAGATACATAAGGTTGTGGTTTTGTTAACCACATAGGCAGAGTATGTTGATACCATGGAGGCTAGCAAAGAGATGATTTAGGGCATGAGAAAGAAGCTGGGAGACTACACAGTGATAATCAAAGTGTTATTTATTTGGAAAAGAACTATGCTTTCCATTCGAGGATGAAACACATTCAATTACATTATTACTTCATCAGGGGAACTTTAGAGGAGAACTTGATAAATTTGGAGAAGATTCATAGTAGCCAAAATCCTATGGATATGATGACCAAGGTGGTCTCATTAGACAAGTTGAGACTATGTTCAGATTTGGTTGGTTTTAGTGATCATGGAGCAGTGATAGATTCTATTCAGGAGAAATAGTCTCCAAGTGGGAGATTATTGAGTGTGAATCCCTTTAGGGTTATCATATGACCATTATGGTATATTCTGGGGGATTAGAGAGCTCCAAGGATGTGGGAAGCACACTTTGCATTTACTCTTCATGTGTGTGAATATTATTAAATGCTTATTTAATAATTTTTATTTTGACTTCCATGCTTTGTGGAAGTGGGATTGATTTCCTTATTTTTAGAGAATTAATTGTTAATTAAATAATTTTCATATGAGTAGAATTATTTAATAATTTATATGATGTATTATGGAAGTGGGATTGATTTTTATATGAAAAAATTATTAAATGTTTCATTTAATAATTTTTATGATGTATTATGGAAGTGGAATTGGTTATTATCACCTCTGCATTGGAAGTTGTGCTTTTTGGAGGAGTATGGCATGTTTCCACTTGATGGGGATTTATGGATAACCATTATCAGGTGGAATGGCATGTTTCTTCATGGATAGAGCTTATCTTGTTGAGAAATAGTGAGTTTCTCCTTGGGGGATGGATTTCTTCATCATTTGTTATATATACATGGTGTGGTGTGACCTTTTAGAGGTTGTTGATGATTTTTATCTGTAGGTGTGACTTTAAGGAGAAAGAGAAAGTGCAAGTGTTTTACAAAGTGAAGGTTTTCATTTATAGGATGTATTATAGTAGTTTGTGAGATACAGTAAAATGTAGGTGCAGGTGAAAGTGCAGCTTTTGTGCAACATTTTCTATAGGAGATTTTTTTATCTTTGTGAGATTTCATTATGATCTTGTTTTAGATTACTATTTTTTTGAGGACTTTTTTGGTGTATGTAGCCCACATTGAGTGAACCACATTATATTTGTGTTATGTGTTATTGCTATTTTTTAAAATTTTCTTCATTTAGCAAACATTAACTATTTTGTGAGGAATTGATTCCATGATGTATTTGGTGCATAGTTAAATCCAATTTTACACATTTAAAATTTAGTTTATATGTTTTAAGCTAAAGATTTTATGGTGGATTAAATCTGGTTTGAATTCACTTAATTCCTAACATGAACATTCTATGAAAAATAATTCATAGATGATAGGTGTCAATGCACATGTCTTTCAAGTCTAGCCCTTCAAGGACAACATATTGATTCTGCAAAAAGGTGCCCACTATTGGCACTTAAAAAATAATCAAATTATTTCCTCACAAGAAGGTCAATTTGGTTCTCTCTTTCTACCTCATCACTCCTTTGAGGAGGGTTGCGAGAGCGTTCGGGTGTATCTCATCGATCAATAAGTGGAAGAGTGGTTAGCCGTGAGTCTGAAAATCTAGAGGAACTGGGCATAGAGGTCTTGAAACCTTAGGATAAGATGTTAGCATCCAAAGGGGTGTTAAACACCCTAGGATTTTCTACCAATTTTGGGGCTTCACCCTGAGGGGTTTTTTTCTTAGCAGGAGCCTTCTCCTGCGAGCCATTGTTCCAATATGACTTACCTACTTTGGAACCACAAACTACATTTATGGATTTAGAGTGGGTGTTATTCTTCCCTATTGTATTCCATACATCCTCAATGAGTTTTTTTGCTAGCTTCAAGAGAGGGCTTATTGGAGAGGATGAGTGGTTGGACAAATTGTTTCAAGCCAAATGAAGGAGGTAATCCCGTATCTTATGTTTTGTTGCTTGATAGTGAAAGCAAGTGTTAGGCAAGTTGATATATAGGACTCATTGAGAGTGCCTCACATCCCCAACTTGAATTTATACAAACTCCTTGAGGTCTCAAGAAATCTCTACTTCTACATAGACCCTTTTTATGGTCTAGTAGAGTAGAACCAATTTTAATCATGACAAACCACATGGCTTATGGAGGATGCTATCTGGTGAATAAAGTGATAGCAGGGGAGTAGGAGGCCTTAAAATTCTACTCAAACTAGGAATTTAAGAGCAATGTGCTATGAGACCACAAAGTCTCATGTCCAGGGGAAGATAACAATAAGTGAGTTTCTAACATACTAAGTAGCAGACCTATGGAGGATTCCTCCTGCATGGGAAGGGTCAGAAAATCAAAAGAGAAAAAAACCCTTGGTCATGTTATGGATGCTCTCTAGCTTAATTCCATGAGCTGCCTAGTGAGTTTGAATCCAATACCATAGCATACTTTCATAGGGGATTCTCCTAACAAAATATCCTATTAAAAAAAATTGCTCTAACCATTGACACACAAAATTAAATTTAGGAATAGGCAATATAACATCAGGTTCCAAAGTATTACCTTGTGGTTAACCTTTGGGACAAACTTCCTCGGGTGTTTATAGGGGACCATTGCTTGATACTCTACCATTCTTCTCCGCAGCTAAAACAACCAAGATAGAATGGGGAGAAGTCATTATAACGGTTGGTCTCGTTCGAAGGTGAGAAACCCTAAATGGAAATAAATGCAAGTCTTGTAGGTGACTAAGACTGTAGTATGACAAAACACTGAGCAGATAGAAAAATAAAGACCAACTCAATAACATGCATGGAAAAAACCCTAGAAATATAATATTAAAATATATGTTATATAATATATTATTTAAATATTCAATTATACTACTAAACTATTTATATATATATATATATATATATATATATATATATATATATATATATATATATATATATATGATAGATAATCAAATACAATATAAAAATATATATTATATAATCTAATGTAATCTTAAAATATATATTATAATATATTAATATATATATATATATATATATATATATATATATATATATAAATATATATATAATATAATATAATATAATATTAAATTACATATTATATAAAATAATATTTAGATATATTATAAAATCAATGCTTATATAAATAATTTTATAATATATATTTCATTAGCGATGTTATATATATATAACATATAAATATATACGAGAATTCACAATTGAAAGATAAAAAATCTTTAACAATTGTTATAATGATCAAAATTAAATTGCATTGACATTATATGCCACCCTGCCATTTGCATGTATTCTTTCTATGCAGCTTATAATGGCAGACAAGACGTTTAGAGGATGCATTGAAAGAGTAAGGGTCACACTTAATGTAGACAAGACTCCTCTAAGCAGTGGCCACCCTGGTAATCAATAGGCATAATGATATTTTATTTGCAAAAGTCTTACTTATATCTCTTACGCAGGTCATTGTATTCTTGATTTATTAGGTTGGTGAGCTTGATCAGTGACTGAGGTGAACAAGGTTGCAACTATCTTCCAAAATTCCGAATATAGTTAGAGGTAAGATTTGTGTTATTATACTGACTCTGCACATCTTTAGATTTAATATATTATTTCCCCTATCTTCTTCTACTCACTGGGATGTTTCTTATGAGTGCAGATATAGTTCTTTTATCATTTTTCATATGATTATCTCTCAACCACTAGAACCCCAACACATCCTAAATACGTGGTTTTGTTGTAGTGAATTGTGCATGAAACTTATGGTTTTATATCTGGCAACAAAAAAATTATAGGTCTTATCTTCGAAAAAATTTTAAGTATGTGATTTTTTTAAACACTTTGTACAAAATATTTTGCATAATTTATTCCAGAAATCTTTCACATACTTTATGGATCATAGACTTATTAGGCCGAAAGGGATGTCTATTGTCTTTGCTTCATGTTAACCCATGATTATTGCCAACAATCTCAACCAAACAGACCAACGAATATGAATATAGTCACTAAAACTAAGATGCAAACTAATTAAACAGAAACATAGAATATTATTGTTTCTTGTAATTTAATTGGTCTAAGACAAATGCATGTTATGGGTGATTTCACAGCATTCGAGGGAATGATATCAAAAATCAGATTTTAAATGTGTGTCAGGTCTGCCTACGGTCATGTTTTTCCAGGATTCTGATCAATGTGCATGTGTTCTAGCTGGATGGGTTACCACTTGTCCCTGCATGCATTTGAGTATTAAAAAAATGAGTTGCAGAGGTGCCGACAGAGTTAATAAGTCCACAGGTTGATGGCGAAAGTAAGGAAAAATGACATAGATTTGATGGAGTCTTTTGTCACTGCTAATTTTGGATTCATTTGCATTAAATTCGGCGATGCTGGTGCCATGGCTTACACTCAAAAGTACCAGCCATTGCTTACTCCTAGGGAAGCAATTTCTAGGCAAGGTTTAATGTTTTTTTATAAATCATTATTTGTGGGTGTGTTTGACATATTTCCTGATGTGAAGCAGGGCATTTGCAGTCACAGATGATATATTCTGTGATCTCATGGGGACATTGGATAATTTAGTGATGTTGAGGCAACAATATGGTTTGAACAAATCTATGAATGAGGTGACTATAGTGATAGAAGCGTATAGGACTCTCAGAGATCCGGGCCCGTATCTAGCAGATCAAGTTGTCAAAGATCTCTCTGGAAAGTTTGCATTTATTCTTTTCGATTCGAAATCTCAGATTCTCTTCACTGTAGCTATATGTATCTCTACATCTTCTTCTTTTTTTCCTAGTTCTTTTGGAGGAATCGCACTATCCTTGTTCTAGATTGTAAAGTGGCTCCTATGTGTAACTAGTTGATGGCCTTCAAACAGTATGAACAGATATGAAGATCTTCCTTTCATAATGTAATCAGGGTGTCTAAAATTTAGAAGATCTTGGACATCACAGGCATACAGACATACATTATCAACAATGCCAGGGTTGTTTTTCTTAACGAGAGACCACAACCGAGGATAGGGAAGGGCGTCACTAATACCTGTGATATATGTGAATGAAGCCTTTTGGATACTCCATTTAGATATGGCATTCATCTTTCTTTGTCAAATCTTGTAGTTTCCTCCTTAAGGTTCGATGAGGAAAATATTTTTCAAAATTTATCATGTTTTAAGTGTTTTCTAGCGCAAAATCAAACATCTAACATCTACTCTTAAGAAAACAAACATAAACAAAGTTTGAATTTCTGTTACCTCTCAAAACATAAAATCCCTTTCTTGTTGTATAGAAAACTAAAATATATGTCTGGTGATATTCAAAGTTACATCAAGATTTAAAGAAATGTTTATTGGTCTAAACAGACCACCTCTGCCTTTAGATGCATAAAAATCATGGTAAGATTTCTATGACCAATCAAAATTATTTATTCTTAAACATTTTATAGAATTTTCTAACTGATATTAAATCTTTCCTTCCAAACCTATTGCTCACCTAATTTTTTTCGGGAGATCTATTTGTCCAGCTAAGAATACCTTGAACTGGTGTCTCATGGTGATTGTTTTACATTCTCTTGCCTTTGTCAAAATCAGGTCTATATGTTTTCCTCTCTTCCAAAGGAACCTAAGTCCTAAGATTTGTCCTTGCCTTTGTTAAAATGGGTCACAATCAATAAGCTCTTGGCTTGGCTGTTAGGGATACTTATAGACATCTCTCACCCTTCCAATTCACTCGTAGGTATTATTCATAAATTTCTTTTATTTTAAATATCTTAGAGTGAAATATTTTTGCACAAAACTGTGTAAACAATTTTTAGTTTAAAGTTTGGGGTTTAAGGTTTGCATCTTTGTTTTGACATATATTCATGTTAATTTGTGTATTTAAAGAGATTGGACCCGAAGATACGACAATAAAAATGCTTTACTATGGCATTTGCCACTCAGATCTACATGCCTCAAGGAATTAATGGGGAAACACAGTTTATCCCATCATGTCAGGGTAAGATTCTCTCTAATATGCTGCTGTATGTTCTTTATTAGCACTTTGTTGCTATGCACATATGGTTAGGTGAGCTATGATTCTAACAGTACAAAAGTTAACCTTGGATTACTTTATTTAGTTTTATAGTCCTTTAGCTATTTTGGATTCTCATATCCATGTGATAGTGTCGGCATGGATCTGTGCTTGGTAGCAATTACATTCTATTTTGGCTAGTCCTTGATGGATAACAAGCAGATGATGGTGTCCAAAATTGGTCTGTAGGCTTGCACTTGGCCTTGATACAAGTAGGTTGTGCATACTGTCTTTTAAAGCTTTGAAACCAGTGTTTGAAATATTTGGTTCTAAACTTTTTTGAGTAGCTATTTTGATAATAATCTAAAATTTTTAAAATCAGATATACAATCTAAAATTTACTTTATCAATAGAACCTCCTCTATTTAATGGATTGTTCCTCTATTCATTTTTTTAAAACCTTTTTGCAATTTCAAAGGCCTACAGGGGCTTGGTACGTTGAGCCGTTGTTATCTTGTTAATTTCAAGTAGTACTTTTAACTGACAAATAAAATTGCTTAAGCAGATAGGCCCTTTTTATTCTCATGAAGAATGTATAATATAAAGGATAACAACCTAAGAATTTTTTTAAATGTGGTATATATTATTTGAGATTATTTTTTATATGTTTATTAATAAATGTTGTAAATTATTTTACTTTTAGTGAAAATTATAAGTGTACATAAATATTCTATGGAAGGATATATAGTAGAATATAAAATATATGATATAAAAAATAATATACATAATAGAATATATAGTTTGAAATTATTTATTCTAGTTAATAATAATAAAAAATATAACATAAATGAAATAAACATCTCACTATTTATAATATAATTTTTTTAATAGTATAAATCAATAAATACATATTCTATTGATCTCTAAGATTATTTAAAAATTAAAATATTGTAATTAAAAAAACTTATATTCTCACTTAAGTTGTTTTACTTATTTGTCTATCTCTCTATTTGATATACATTGATTTCATATACATTGATTTCTTTTATATGAGTTTAGTTCATTTTATTATCCACATTTAATAAATTTAGTGAAATTTATTATATAAAGTTTAAATTTAATCATAATTTGTGACATGGGTTAAGTATATGTAATGGTATTTATATGTTTAGTATTAATCTATTGTTTATATAACTTAAATAGAATGTGTAAGCTCTGCTCAAAAGATATAATATATGTGCATTATCTAATTTAAATCAAACTTTATAGAGTTCCTTGAATTTATTTAGACCTTAAGTAAGTTTACAATATTTTTATAAATTTTAAAGTTAATCATAATGTGTGACATAGGTAAAGGATATGGAATGGTATTTATATGTTTAATATTAATCTATTTTTTATATAACTTTAATAAAATGTGTAGGCTAATTTAAACAAATATAATATAAGTACATCATTTACTTTAAATCAACCTTTTTAAAGTTTATTGAATTTATTTAGACTTTTAGGAAGTTTTCAATATCTATTAAATTCAATTGATATAGAATGTCATATTAATATTCTTTGAAATAATTGTTTTGCATTTTATACATAATGTTAAACATAGTTTGATATAAAATTTTATACACATGTGTAAATATCATTGGGAAACAAATTAGGACTTATATCTAATTTGGAATATAGACATGCAAGTGCCTTGTTTATTAACAAGAGTTGGATCAGTGGAAGGATTTTAAATCCTATTAGGCTCTCTTAACACGTTCCTAGTTAGACAATAGACTGTGTATATAATAAATTTTTAAAGAAAGTTAATGAGGGACACCCTAATGTATAGTATCTATATTTTGTATATAATTTTATTACATATAATTCTTACAATTTTTTTTCTTATCTTTATAGCATGGATGCAATGATGAATGAGTATGAGGTAATTAAAATATCAGACATAATGCCCACATACTCAATTCTTAGCCCCTTCAATGACACAAATAATTGTGTGTGATTTGAAACTTATATATCAAATACCAACGACCTTCAAATGAGTGAGCTCAGTTGTATCCAAAACAATAACTCCTTGGCTTCACCCTTTGTTTTTGATTCTAAGAGTGGAACAATTCCAATTATATATAGAATTAAAAATACCAATATTTACAATTCTAAACTTCCCCCACATTAGATGCATGCACTTGTTTTCTATCTCAAGTACAACTATTTTCAAGTTATGTAACTACTATATGTCAAAACATTTCCAACATGACATCCATGCATCTTTTGCATGAACACATTGTGAAAAATGATGAAGTCTATATGCAGTTGGATTGTATGCATATGGTTCATGCAATCCACTTAGACCTTGAAAGAGTGTATATATTTATTTATGAAAAATCATATGACCAACATAGTGAGGGCCTAAGTAACCAATACATTGTAGTTTCTGGTGGATGCTATCAAGTGCATCAAATATTGTAGTTTCTTACATACAATAATTTTTGAAAACAATTTCATGTTATTAAATATTATATTTCTCCTAAATATTTATGTCACAATTTACATATTTTGTATTTTCTATATTGAATTGATATTAAATTCAATATAATATTAATTATTACATACATTCAATTTACTAAATTGTCAATCAATTATAACTATGTTATTGTATTGTGTATGAAATTCATTATACTTACAATCATTATGAATATATGATGTTCACTTTAATTACATTGTGATTCCATTTAGCATTTGGTTGCTCTTACAAATATAATAGAAACTATATTGATGGTACTTACATTTTGATGAAATATTTGATGTTTTTTTTGTACTTACATATTTATTTCATTTTCTGTGTGTTTGTTTTCAGATATATTTACTAGTATGAGAACTAGGAACCAAAATAATGAGAACCTGCCAAAACAGATAGCTACATGGTCTTTAATTATTGAACATATGCAATATGAAAAAAAAATCAATAGCAAATAATTTGTGATTCATATAGTGTACTATAGAATGTCAAGACTACCTATATATATATATATATATATATATATATATATATATATATATATATAAGAACAACATAATGGACTCCTTTCAGTGACAAACCTTCTTATACTTTTCATCACCGACATTAGAAGCAAGAAAATATATTTGAGAGCATTTGGTATCATGTATGATATAGTTAAGGATTCCTTCAAGTATGAGCCTAGCCACATGTTAATGCAAAATGACATCAATGTTCACAATCTGAAACCCAAATCACAATGCCCAAATAGAGCAAGGAAAATTCATAAGGCCAAATAGTTTAAATTATAATGACTTGTTACAAGGTGTTATATGTACCACATGATATATTAAGATTACATTTTTTATTTAAGAATCATTCTCATTTGAATATGTAATTTTAATAGAACTACATTTTTCACAATTTAGAAAACCAAACCAATTACTATTAAAGTATTATGCAAAGAGTTCTTCATTTCTATTTTACATTACAATGCAAATATATTCATATGCAATTTCAAATACAATCATATAATTAATTAAATTTATTCCTATACTTTAATTTTTATTTATACTAATACTAATGTCACCAATGTTTTCTTAAAGTATCCACATTCATTATTTTTATAGTTCCCATAAATCATTGTATCATTTCATTGGAACACAAGTTACAATGTTTAGACTTATAAACATTCTATACATCTTAGATATTTCACTCGATATACTATATGTTTTAACATACCATCAAATATATATACCTCAAATTAATATGCATTTGTATATTTAATCTTCATACATATATAGATGCATTAAATAAAATTATATTCTTACACTTAATCACCATGTATTTATTTTTATTATTTGCAATTACAACTAAACATGCATTATTTTTCCTTACCTATAGTTATGTTTTTGCTATGTAAGTAGAAAGAACACATTTAAATAATGAAAAATTGTGTAAAACAAATTGATATTAATCTAGTGTTAGGATAAACATCTGAGAGAGAATGCATGGGAACAATGTTGCACATTACAATTAGAGAATTGGATCCTTACAAAAAAAACTAGATTATGATGGAAGGGTGCTTAAAAAAGGTATTCTCCAAAGTTATTCAAACAAAAATGGCTCTAGATAAGTTTTTTAGCTTCAACATTGTTGATAGTGAAGGTAATGACATTACTATTACCTCACTTGGTGAGGTTGTGCATCTATACTTCTGTAAAATCCAAGTTGGGAAAATATACATTATTTCAAACATAATATTGAAATATGCAAATAAACAATATAACAGAACAAAAATTCCATGGTAAATCATGCTTAACATGACATCATCTATTAAACATTATTCCAAAGAAGACCCCACTATTCTAAAATATCAGTTTGATTTCAAATAAGTCAAAGACATTGAAGATGCAATAAAAAACATTAAGATTGATACCATTGGTGTTGTTCTTTCTATTAATGATACCATCACTTTCTTGAGGTTAGATTGGACTCTAAGTATGATAAGGACATTGTTGATACAAGACATCTTTGATTACATTCAAGGGGGTGTTTTTGAGGAAGAGGGAAAGATTTTAATAGATTTGTATGATCAAAATACATAGGCTCCTCTAGTTTTTTCCATTAGAAAGTGTAGAATTGAGACATATAACATAAAGATAATAATAACCAACTCAAATAAATAATTTTTCATTGATACAAATATATATAAAGCAAATCAAATAAGCATATGGTTTGAGGAAAATGGTAAAAAACTACCAACATCATCACTAAGTTCAAGAATTATTGAGCATAAAACAATTTCATACATCTAAAAAAATGGTGTTCTATAAAAATAAAATACATTTAAAATAGATGCTATAGTCATACACATTAAAATTACTAATTTCTATTACCCTACTTAGAATTATGTACTTAACAAGAAACTATAGAAAAAGTTAGTTAGAAAAGATGATGCATCTTGGTATTGTTAAAAATGTAACATTGGTGTACATGATTTTGAATATAAGTATGATTTAAATTTAATTTTAGAATACATGATAGGGATAATACAAACAACATTATTTGATGGTGTTGCTATTGCAATTATAGATACCATAGCATGATAGTTACAAAAACTATCTGAATATCCAGATGGTGTTTGGGAGGCGGTCAAAAACGTGTTTTTCTCCAAGTATCAAGTCACAGTATCTATAAAAGTATATTTACACAATGATAAGGAACAAATCAATTATTTGATGGATGCATGTAAAGACAAACCTACCCCACTAGATCCTTGTTTACTTTGTGTATTTGATGTGATTTAATACATATATGTAATTGGACATAGCTATCCATTATAATTTTGCCTTATTTAAATATATGAATTTTGTGAATAAAAAAATTATTATTGTCATTTTGTAATCTTGTAGAATATAATAATTACACGTATGTTGCTACCCACCTGCACTAGAAGTTTTTGCATTTTTTTATTCATATAAGGAAGACTTAATTATTGTATTAGCTATTTTCAAATAGTAAATTTTTTATGTCATATTGTATTTCCATATCTAGAAAAACTTTCAAAGAAAAAAATAATTATGCAGCTAATATTTTGATTACGATTGTTGCAAGTTTTCATAGGAAATGATAGATCAAATAAATAGGATCATTTGAAGTACATAACTCAAAAATATTAGATTAATAAATGTTAATGATTTAATCACAATGCACATGTAACAAATCCTAACATTTTAGTCATTGATGGTACTATTACAAAGGCTCAATAATGATTTCGTGTGAGCTTGGATGCTCTATCCTCAATACATATATGCTTAACTTGTAATGAATTATATCCAGGTATACAAACAAAGAGTTATAATGGAAACAATAATTTTCACCATTTTATTGTTGAGAAAAAGAAAAATAAGTTCAGTGCTAATAATAACATGAACCCATGGATTCAACTTATAGTTTTATCCAGTTTGACTCAAGTAGAGGAAATGCTTATTTCTTGGGTCAACCCAATATTGTAGGTGTTGCATGTATGGTTTATGCAATACAAATATAGAGGCCACACTATTTACTTTCCCCAAGATATATCCTTTATTATTAGGCACCTATCATGTCAAGCTGAAAATGTAGACATCCTAGTGCTAAGAAGATTAGGATTAGAAAACAAAAAACATGATTGTTTGGTAAGTAGATCATGTGGAATGCATGCACTAAATTAAAAAATTAAAAATGATCCCTATTATGTAGATGCTCAACTTGACCATGAAGTACTTGATGCCCTACCATCTAAACCTACTGATATTTGCTTCCTCCTTCAACATAACACTATAGAAACTATAGATGTAAGCGCCAATGATGTAGAGTGGGATGAAAATATAGATGCACTTGCAGACCTACAGTATCATGAAATGCCATGTTTCATTTCTTACCTTACAAATACATGAAGAGAAGTCGATGAAATAAGGGACTCCGTAAACAAAACCAATAATGACAATCCAACTGTAATTAATTGGCGCAATGGTTTTACATCTCCCATTAATGAGTAAAATATAGAAGGGTTTTTTCTATGGCATTTCATAATCTTTTTCCAATAGGTGTTTACATTTATCAATAAACCCATATTCTAAAAGTCTAACTCAATGAATATGCTTTGCATCTACTTAGATATCAAGATAATCAGTTTGGAATCCATCCAAAATTTTAATATTTCTTGTTGAACCTAATGATGTGGCATCAAACATGGGCAACATATATAGTATTCACTAAAACAAATCTTGAAGATAACTTCCTAGTTAAAATTTCATACTTGTGTGGACATTTAACACAAATAACTGATGCAAGAATTATAGATCAACTAATGTGTTTTAGCTCAACCCTTATAGGTACACATTCATTTTGGTCTAATTTGGGATCACTAATATTATTACTCACCTTAAGTGTAACAGACACTAGGTGGCCACATCTACATAGAGTCATGCCAACTTCATCAATACCTCACCTAAATAATAGCTTTTATAATGAACCTGAGAACTATCAAGACAAATAAATTACCAATAGGTCTAGATCTTGAAATAATACTAAAAATTAATTCGTATTGAATGAATTGAAATAAATAAAAACACAAACCATGCTTAAATAATCCTCAACTCAAAAATTAGAGTTTACATGCAAAATTTTAAAAAAAACTAAAATCTAAAAAAATGTATATTTTCAACAGTTTCTATTTATAATAAGTTCACATACAAGAACATGTAGCTCTAAAAAACTCCAAAAATATTATAAATGCTAAAATTAGTCTATGAGAATAAATTCAACTAAAGATAATGTCTGGTCCAAAAAACATACAATTTATAAAAATAGAAAAATCCCAAAAAAGTAATTAAATCGTATATTTAGACCCTCAGATGATCACACATGGCCTTTAGAAAATATCAAAAACAACTCTATGTAGGTAGAACTTCCTAGGATAGCAATGATTTTTTCAAGATAGTCATTTTGGCATGTGGAAGAGCTCAAATAGAGCTATGGGTCAAAAGTTATTGCCTCCAGAAGGTTGGCCTATTTTTTTTGCACATGTGGTTGAGAACAACTCAACTCCTGTGAGTTGCCCTGATTGTACTGCTACCATTATTCCTTGTCAATCTTTTTGAATTCCCATTCTATAATCCAAATGTTGTCTTTTTGATGCAATCCTTTCCAATACACAAAATACTTGTTATAATTCCCTTGTCTTGTGCTCACCATCCTCATATCCAAAGCCTACACTATCTTTTCCTTCGTCTTCTTTGGAACCTATTTCCATTTTATTTATTCATCTTCACCATCTTCTCCATGGAATATATATAAATCTAAAACATTAAATACTAGAGATATATCAAAATTCTATGGTAAACTCACCTCATAAGCATTATCATTGATTTTCTTCACAATTCTACATTGTCTAATTTTCTTATACTTCAACTTATTATATGTGCCTTTTAGAAATATTTATTTCCTCAAGTAAAACATTACCAACTCTCCTTTAAATACCTTGGATCTTCTTCTGAGATCTGCTACTACTTTATATTTCTCATTACTTTCTTGTAACATTTTTCTTACTCCTTGCAATTATTGGATATGCTTTGCAAATGCTTCTACATCATCACTAACTCGGTCTGTAATTGGTAATTATAAAAAATCCAAAATACCCATAGGATTTCTCCCACAAATAATTTGATATGGTGACTTTCCTATTGATATATTCACTAAATTGTTATATGCAAACTTAGCTTGTGGTAAAGCCAAGTCCCATTACTTGGGCTTCTCTCCACTATGCACCTCAACAAATTTCTCAAGATCCTATTCACAACTTCTATCTATCCATATATTTGTGTGTGATATGCACTACTGAATTGTAGCTTAGTGCCCATCTTCTTCAACAAAGTCCAAAAAATGACCTAGAAATTTCATGTCCCTATCTGAAGTAATAATTTTTGGAACACCATGAAATATCACAATATCCTTAAAAAATATTTTTGTAACTCTAGTGGCATCATTGGTTTTATTACATGGAATGAAACGAACCACTTTAGAAAATTTGTTTACAATAACAAAAATTGAATCATTCTCTCTATGTGTTTGGTAATCCCAACACAAAATCCATACTCAAATTTGTCAATGGTCCTCTTGAAACTGGTAATGGTATGTATAATTCAGAATTTTGTACATGTCCTTTAGCCACCTAACATATTCTACACCTTGAAACATACCTTGTCACATTTCTCTTCATCTTTGGCCAAAAATATTTTTCCTCCAGCAAAGCTATTATCTTCATCTTACCAAAATGTCTAGCCAAACCACCATTATGTTATTCTCTTATTATGTTGTCTCTTAGAGACCCAAATGGAATGCAAAATTGTTTCCCTTTGAAGAGATAAAATTCTTGTATAAGGTAATCATCATGAATAACATATGTCCCACCTATTAATAGATTTCTGCACTAATCAACTACCTTGCCAAAATATGGGTCAGTATCATATAATTCTTTGATATTTCAAATCCAACTACTTCACTCACCATAATAGTTAATAATGCTCCTCTCCTACTCAGTGCATCAGCTTCCTGATTCTATTTTCTTGACTTATGTTTCAACATAGAAGTATACCCCTGTAAGAAAGAAACCCACTTTATATGCCTACTATTCAAATTCTTTAGTGTATTCACATACTTCAAATCCTTATGATCTATAAATAGGATAAACTCGATAGGCATTATGTAATGCCTCCAATGTCTTATTATTTGTATAATTGGATAAAGTTTAACATCATTAGTAAATACTTTGTTCTTACCTCATTCAACTTCTCACTGAAATATACTATTGGCTTTCCTTCTTGACTCAACATAGCACCAATTCTCATAAATAAAGTATAACAATCAACCTCAAACACTTTGTTAAAATACGATAATGCTAAAATTGGTCTTTCTTTAATCTTCTTCAAAAATTCAAAGCTTTTTGTGGCTTCTCTAGTCCATGCAAATTTATTCCATCTGATGCAATATGTTATTGGTGCCACAATATTACTAAATTTTTTAATAAATTTTCTATAAAACGTTGCTAAATCATGGAAACTTATTACCTCTATAATGCTTTTTGGAATAGGTCACTCAACAATTGCCTTTATCTTTTCTTCATCCATTTTCACACCATCTGATGAAACTATAAATCCCAAAAATATAAAATTATTTTGCATAAACCTACACTTATTCAAATTTACATACAACTCCTTTCTTAACAAATCCATTACCATTCTCAAATGTTGTAAGTGTTCTTCTTTAGTCTTATTGAAAATCAAAATATCATCAAAATAAATAATCATAAAATTACCAATATAATCTCATATAAATGTATTCATCATCCTCATAAATGTGATAGGTACACTATCTAATCTGAATGGCATCATCATCCATTCATATAAGTCATCCCTAGTCTTAAATGTAGTTTTCCACTCATCTCCTTCAAAAATTCAAATATGATAATAACCAATCCTTAGATCAATCTTTATAAAATATTTTACTCTGGCAAGCACATCCATCATATCATATAAATGAGGTATAGTAAACCTATATTTTATTATAATTTTGTTAATTGCTTTACTATCCACACACATTATCCATCCTCCATCCTTCTTTGGAGTTAGTAACATTGGTGCTTGACATGAAATCTTACTCTCCCTTATCACCTTATTTCTTAACAATTAAGTAATAGTTTATTTAATTATACATGTTCTATTAGACTCATCCTATAAGCTACTTGATTGGGTAGAGCTGATACTGGAATCAAATCAATGTGATGTCGAATGTCTCTCTTTGGTAGTAAACCATTTGGTAACTCATCAGGCCTAACATCTACATATTCTTTCAACACTCTTGCTTCTTTTGTTGGTATTGGCACCATTTATGTTTCTTCATTTTTTTCTACTAATAGATAACAACAACCTACCACCTTCATATCTTGGATAAATTATTTAGTAGAGAGCATGCTTTGGGTCTTATCTTCCTCTTTAAGAGGTAACAAAACTACCTTTTTACCACATTTCCAAAAAGTGTATGTTTTCTTTTCTCCATCATGAATTACTTTCTTGTCAAATTACCATGGTATCCCCAATAACACATGGCATGCATCCATCAGAATAACAATACACCATATTTTATCATTATAAGTTTTTCCTATAGAAAACTTGATTAAACACCTGTTATCTACTATAACTTCATTCCCTTTCTTAAACCATGAAATACAATAAGGATTAGGATGCTTTTACAATTTCAAATTTCATTTTTCTATCATTTCTTTAGAAACCATATTTTCACAACTACCACCATCTATAATTACTTTGCATACCTTTCTACCAGAAGTACATTTTATCTAAAAAATATTTGACTATATCCATGCATCACCACCTTCATTATTATGTACTTATTCCTTCCTTATAGTGATCATGGTTCTTCTCATCATGATATTCTCTCCAACATCTACTGGTACAACTTCAATATTCTACGCTTCTATTTTAGCCTAAACTAGATTTACTCTTAAATGATCTTCTTGCCTCCTTTCTTGATATTGATAGTGTGGGCACTCAAATGATCAATGGACTTCTTCTACACATATATAATATACATAAGATATAAGTTGATTCAAAAACCATCCTCTATCACCACCATAACCTCGTCCTCTCTTAAATCCTCTTCCTCTTTGTTGGTATTGAGACCTTTGCCTATTATCGTCTTGCCTTTTTGTACCATGTGATGATTCACCTCTATTGGTATTAGACCCACCTCTAGTGGTATTAAACACACCTCATCTCCTATTTGGAGGGGATCCACCTCTTCTTGGACGAAGAGATGTTTTCCTAAAATCTTGTCTATTTTGTTTTTCTTCTGCCTTCAAAGCTAATTGATAAGCCTCATCCATGCGAAGAATTTTATGCATGCTTAATTCATCTGGAATAGAAAATTTCAAACCATTTACATACCTTTCATCCATCTACTATTCTATTTCATCATGTTCCACTCATATGAAAAGTTTATAAAATTCATTTGTATACTCTTGTATATTGTGATCCTTTTACCTCAATTTCTAGAATCTTCTATATAAGGTTTATGCATAATCCACAAGAATAAATTTTTCCCTCAGCTTCTTCTCCTTATTTTTCCATGAATTAATCTTCTCTTGACATTTCCTCTATCTCTCTTTCTACAGATGATCCCACCAAATCAGTACATGAACTTTCAATTTTATGCATGCAAATTTTACCTTCTTGTCTTCTCTCATAGTCTTCCACTCGAAGAACTTCTCCATGCTATTCATGAAATCTATCATCTCCTCTAGTTCTAAACTACCTTCATAATTTGAAACATCAACTTTTATTCCTTCATTTCTTCCTTTTAAATCCCAAACCATCCTCTCTTCCATCGATAGTGGTTGTTCTTGATATTCTTCTTCTTGTTGAATTTTTTCATCATGATCTGTGTTTCCCTCAGCTTTATCTCCACCTTATCTTTCTCTTTGATTGGTGATAACCTATGTTAATTACTAAACATGCCTCTACACCTATTGTGTAATCCAATTCATCTGTGCAATACCTCCTCATCCTCTTGCCATGTCATTTTTCTCCCAGATTCACACTTGCTTTGATACAAGATAATGAACCCAACAACTATCAAGATAAATAAATTACCAATAGGCCAAGTTATTGAAATAATAATAATAATTGATTCATATTAAATGATTTAAAATGATTACAAACCCAAACCATGCTTAAATAAGCCTTAACTCATAAATTAGAGTTTACATTCAAAAATTTTATTAAAAAAAAACCTATTTTTAGCAGTTTTATTTATAGTAAGTTTGTATGCATGTACGTGCAGTTATAAAAATATCCTAAAATATTATAAATAGTAAAATTAGCTTATGTGATGAAATCCAATTGAAGATAACGTCTGGTCTTAAAAACATACAATTTTTAAAAATAGAAAAATCCTCAAAAAATAATTAAATCATAATTTTAGACCCTTAGATGATCACGTATGGCCTCTAAAAAATATCAAAAATAGCCTTAGGTAGGTAGAAATCCTAGGATAGAAATAAAATTTTTGAGATGATCTTTTTGGTGCATGGATGATATTAAATAAAGCTACGGGTCGAAAGTTATGGCCTTCAAAAGGTTGGCCAATTTTTTCTGCATCATTTTACTAGAGAAATCAAAAAATAACTATGAATCCACATCTCACATCTTCCTATATGGATATAATATTTTCAATTTTCCATGAAGAAGTTCTGGATAAACATTTACATAGTAAATATTACTGGCACACTTAATCATATTGAACATATGTTTTCTAAAACTTAATAAATATTAAAAATTGTCTCTAAAACCATGAGTAACTAATATGATAATTGTACTCAAGTAAAAATGGAAGTACTTAGGGTCAACACACATCCACAGGTTTGTATGGTTATAATATGTACCTAACATGGATACATTAAATTGGGAATATCCACTTTAGATTGATTCTAAAAGGATATTATTTAACCAACACTAACAACATGGAATTCATGTAACATTTATATAATCAATTATAGAATACATCATTTAGATCTTGATCATCAATGCTTGATCACCACTAATCAAATATTTGGTATTGATCCTAATAAATATTATGAGGAAATTTTAAATCAGGTGTAATGCCACACCAAATGCAATGAATCAACATGTATACACAAAAACATATTCACTTTATAATTTAGATACAGAGCCCCGTAGCCAATAAAACCAACCTCAACCAAGCTTATCAACAAAGAAGGGTGAAAAATGTGTCTCCCAGTATAGAATGATGACATAGTCAACATCCACAATGTAATTATGCTCTCATTATGGCATGAAAATGGATTGACAACCTATTGTTTTTCATCATGTGTTACTCAAATATATAGCAAAATATGAAATAAAGGATGAAAATAAATTTAAAATCTGCCATCATATGATAAATAGAATATATCATCTACAATAATAATATAAATCCAAAAAATGACTGCATACATCAAATTATTCTCAAAAACTATTATCAACCACAACATAGGTGCATAGGATACATGCTACATGCTATAAAAGCTACCTTTTAAAATTTGTAACCAAACATTTGTTAGTTTATCTATTGGACAACAAACCTTCAAAAAGGTCCTATAGAATGTAGCTACTAAATACAACCTTCCATATTTTATTATACTACCCTTATTTCTTGGAGACAACACCACTCAGTAAAACAGTAAGACCTTGGTTTTACAATAATAGAAGAAAAATTAATGAATGGAGACAAAGAAATATGCAAGTAATTATTTGAATATTTCCTCATTTCCATTCAAAACCCTCTTTTGACTCATTTTCATTTAAGCTATTTTGTTTTATGTATCTATTACTTTACAAATCATTCCATAATTTTGATTTGGACATTGTCTTAGATAGGTAAGACATTGTTAAAAACATGGATCAATTCAAGGACTCTTACAATCTATGGCATATTGAGTGATCATGTGTAGAAGAGGTCACCAATGGTAATCCCACCATTGATATAAATGATAATGAACAAGATCTACAAATTGATATAGAAATGAATTACTAAGAAATCATATCACAAATTCACCTATCAGGGAGAAATGAGATAGAAGACATTGGCATGCCTAGCCACTAAGACTTTGATAATAGGCACAATTAGAATCATTATGATGTAGTACTTATCCTACAAAAAATCACACAATAGTTAATAGATTACCAACATAATTACCAAAGATATAGACGATGGTGTGACAAGCCAACCAATGATAAATCAACTATTCGGTAACCAAAAACAAACATTTGACATAATTGGGAAGCATGCCCAAAAAAAAGCCACAAGCAACCCCATTCAAAATGACAATATAGGGGGAAAAAAGTAAAGGTAAATCTTAATAGATAACCAACATCAAATGTTCCTTGGATGCACTTATAGCTAAAAGCAATTCCCCAGTCCTTCTTCTCCCTCTAATTGGTGTTACAACATTTAACATAAATGCATCAACTATACATTCATCCCTGCACATACCTATCCATGAAATGAAACCAAATATGCTAAGTAATATAAATAGCCCATTATGTGAGGCATTTCCTCATCATATTAATAGAGACTTGGTGGTTGTTCAATAATACTTATTGAGGACTTGGGACAACTTCCACCTATACATGACTTTCCAATGTATGTAGGGAGGTCTTTTGGTCACACATTATGGTGAACATTTGATACAATTGCCACATTAGAAATAAATTTATATCAATAAGGATGTACAGATGACCAACTAAAATTCAAAAAAATTCTAACCAACATTAGAAATTCCAACCTGATAGAGGAAGATTAGAATATTCTCATGTCAAGGACATTACCATTAATGCATGCATAATAACAACAAAATTTTAAAAACTCAACACATTTGTATACAAATAACATATTGACAATAATACGCAATACGGAAATGTTAAAATATTTAAACACTTCAGTGGCAATATGTAAAGATGAACAAAGTAAATATATAGAGACATCTAACAAGAATGACACTCAAATTAGTTCAATTGTGCTTCTATGTAAAGGATGAAAAATCACGCTAACATCAAATTTATGTGTGAAAATAGGATTGGTTAATGAAGTAGTTGGAAAACTTGTTCATATTATCTACAATGTGGATTCAAATCCACCTTCATTACCCATGTATAGAGTTTTTGAGTTTAAAAAATACTTTGGATCCCCATGGGATAGTTTCAATCATTTACATCTTCCAATTCCTCCTATTAGGTGAGGTAATCACTGATAAATGCCTATCAAAATGTCATGGGGTCTAACCATACATAAAACACAAGAAATGACTCTTAATAAAATAATAATTGACATTAGCAACATTGATCATCAAGGGTTGAACTTTATTGTTGTATCAAGAGTATGCTCACTGAATGGCATCCCTACTTTTACATTTGAGTGATTTCCAAGAATGAAATATAATCAATATGTAAATGTTCAAAAATCCTAGGAAAGAAGATTGAGAGAATTGCCTCTTCTAGAACATTTACAATAACTATAAGTGTAATATAACATTCTATACTTTTTCACAAAAAAAATCATATATATATATATATATATATATATATATATATATATATATATATATATATATATATATGAGTTACTAAAATTTAATGTTCACAGATGCAAATCATTTTTTGATGATATAGTTACCTTTAGTCTGTATATTAGACTCTTGAAATACATATCTTAATATTGATACATCAAATTCTTAATGGAGTCATGTTCTTTCATGTTTGATTTTATTTGTATGCATGAGAGAAGAAGAAACCTTGGGTTATACCAATGATGATGCACAGCATGTTACAGAACTAATGTTGATCCACAGTAAAAACATCCCAAGTGTATAAAGCTAATAAGGATGCAAGAATTGTCAGCCTTTACATATTGAGCTACAATAAGCAGACCAACCAAACACTAACAACATGACTAACAGCAAACCAATGAGCTTGGGTAATGTCAATCAGTAAAGAAATAATGACCCAATGAATTCTCCATGCCAACACTTGGGTGCACAATGAGAGCCAAGGATCGATTTGAGCCATATCTAGATAGGAATCATAAAATGAAGGTGTCATCTTTCTTTGCATGATAAACATCTCCAATAAGATCATAACAACAAATCATACTATTACATGGTAGTTTTTGACACAGTGGATTGCACCCAAGGCAAGGAGGTTGAGCTCCTGCCTTCCACACGCAACAATGGAAACTCCCCTCTCACCTATGGGACCAGCGACGCTGGAGGGGAGAGTCTCTAGGTAAGGGCTAGCTCCTTTTGATGCATTTGATTTGTTCTAGTAAGTGCTCACACACACACACACACACACACACACACACACACACACACAAACACACACACACACACATATGTATGTATGTATGTATGTATGTATGTATATATATATATATATATATATATATATGTATGTATGTATGTATGTATGTATGTATATATATATACATGTGTATATATATATATATATATACATATATATATATACATGTATATATATATATATATACATATATATACACATATATACATATATATACACATATATACATATATATATATATGTGTGTGTGTATATATGTATATATATACATATACATGTATATATATATACATGTATATATATATACATGTATATATATATATATATACATGTATGTGTATATATATATATGTATATATATATATATATATATATATATATATGTATGTATATATATATACACACACACACACAAAGATATATATATATATATATATATATACACATACATATATATATATATATATATATATATATATATATATATATAATGGTGGGGGATGAAAAGGGAGAAAGATTGCAAGAAAACAAGCTACTCTAAAGGAGGTGATGCACCAAAATGATCCAACCTTCCCACACTCACACTTAAAATTAGACAAACACATACATACACTTTAAACTAGTAGAAGGACCAGACTGCAAGAAACTTGAAGGGAAGGCTTTAATGAAAATACAAAAAATAGAGATTCACTGAGGTGCTATGAAAGGCACTCTGTATAGTAATTTCTTCTATTTTTGCACTTCCAAATATAGCTCTCCTTGTCAGCTACAAAAATGGCACCTTATAGAAACTAGGTATGTTGGTGTTGAACCTGTGGAAGCATCAAGAAGCAATGACTAAACACAAACTAACACTCAGACATACATAGAGATATCTAACTAGGATAGAGGTAAAAAATGTGTTTATTGATTCAGGTGAAAAAATTTCCAGGGCTACGCCTTACAAATGTGGAAGATGATTCTCAAATGACAAGTCTCCAATATATATAAGAAGAAAGGAGGCCTTTTGGCACCCTTTTAACAAGTGACCCATGTGCCTTACGAGCATTGGGAAGAGCAAGCTACTTAAACATAAATGTTGTGTCAACCTTGGCTATGACTTCAGGGATTTTTTGACACAGGCCACTCTGTTTCCCCATTAATCGAGATTGCTCCTTGAATGCACCTACGTGATTTGTCTGCTCATAAATGTGAAATGAATAAAACAGGTCACACGGTTGGTCATTCACGCCTTCTAATGGTTAATTCATAGACACTTTTCACCTACTGGAGTAACTTCTTGAATTGGTGCCTCCCTTCACCACTTGAACTATCTGCCTGCTCCATGCTCTTGGCACTTTTGTCTTTTCCCTACCTTGTCTCTTCTAGCTCCTTCGGCCCTCAGGGCTATCTCTGGGTGGGTCGCTCCATTGCTTGGGCTCCTTTCATGGTTGGCACTTGGGTATTTAAAAAAACAATGGCCTTTCCACTGGATTAAATTTGACATTTGCGCACTCATCATCACTTGAAAACCAATGACTAGTTCACCCTCTTAAAGTTGACGGCTTCTGGGACATCACCGTCCTTGGCTATTTCCTTTAGTTTTTCCCACTTAGCACATTCCCGAAGGGAAGGTGACCCTTCAACCTTTGGAAAGTTCCCCTTTATTTTGGCCAAGAGTCCCCCATAAGGGAATCTACCCTTCAGGGTCCTTCGGCTCTTTGGTGGGTCTCTTCATTGTTTCCCTGGGCTTTTTTGCTTCAGGCCCTTTTCCCGTAGACAAAAAGTCCACAGGAATTGTCCACCTCCAAATTTCTGCATTTTTAGTCTTCGCTTTAGTCTTTTGGGCAGCCCCTCCAAATTCTATGGGCTTTCCTCCCTTGTGATCTCTTTGATGTGCCTTTGCCCTCCACAAGGGCTCCTTGAACCTGGATTGCCCTTTGCAAGGGCTCCTACCCTTCGGATTTGGGGGGCACCTCGTTGAACCGACCCTTTGAACTAATCACGTTGAACCAAAGCATTGAATCAGTTCAACGGTTCAATGCTGCGCACCAAGCTGATTAGATCAAAGGTAGTTGAACCATTTGCTTTGAACCACTTGCTTTGAACTACTCCATTGAACCATTCGATTGAACCTGTTCAATGGTTTAATACTGTGCACCGAGCATGATTGAACCAAGCCTTTAAACTCTCCTTATTCGCTTCTACCATTGAACCTGTATGTTGAACTAGAGATGTTGAACCAAAATGTTAAACTGAAGCGTTGAATTGGTTCAACGGTTCAACACTGCGCACTGATGAACTCGTTGAAGGACTGTAGATTGAAAATAAGTGATGAACCATTTGTTTGAACCTGCCAAATTGTTAAGCTGAAGTGCCAAGGCATTGAACCAACGCGTTAAACCAACTCATTGAACTAGTTCAATGGTTCATCACTACTGAGCCAAGATCATTGAACCTTTTGCTAAACCAAGTGATGAACTTAAATATTGAACCAAGGCTTAAGAATGAAGCGATGAACTGGAAGCGATGAACTAAGGCTTGAACCAAAATTGGTTGAACTGCCGATTGAACCAAAGCTTGAAATTAAGTGATGGTTCAATGGTTCAAAGATGCCAACCTTCCATGTGAATTTTCTTCAAACGAAGGCCCAAAAGAGCCTTGTAAACCCCAGCACTTTTTGAACTGATTCTTCATCTGCCAAGGATTTCACCTGCTGAGTTCGTAGAAAACCAAGCACCTGCAGAGTCCGTAGAAAACCAAGCACCTGCAGAGTCCGTAAAAATCCCTGGACTTGTGAAAAATCAAAAAATGAATTGGCCTTGAATAGCAGGGGAAGAAGGGGATAGATTTTTTTTCCCTATTGGGCAAAAATGGTCAAAAAATTGGTGACTCCCAGGGGAAGCATGCCTGCTATGCTTAAAGACCAGTTGCCTTGCAGTCCATTGGGCACAGATTCAGATATAGCTTAAACAAAAATTAGCAACAGCCCCACAAGATCCAAGAATAAAACATGAAGCTTTTTTACCCCACACACAAAGGGAAACACACACAAGGCTAAAAACACTACATGTGCAAACTACACTTAGGGAAAGCAGGAAAAGAAACTGAAAAATAAACTACTATATACAGCTAACTAGGAATGTTTGCCTCCCTCCTAAATCAAAGGGAAAACTTCTTAAGTCCCCTCCCTAGCAAGGAAACTTATGGTGCCAGCCAAGTGGCTGGATAAAAAGGAGAGTTGGTGGCTTGCTCCTCTTGCCTGCCACCTAAGTTGGCTTGTATCTGAGTGGATATTCAAACATGCTTCCAACGTATATGTACTATATTTGTTCTTGGAAGCTTGCCTCCTGTTGGTTCTTCAAGCTAGTGTATCTCATCAAGAAATCAATTGTTGTCGGTTCATCACCATAAGCCCCTTAATATGCATCATTGATTGGCTTGTTCTCTTCTACCTCATGCTCAAGTTCCATGGTATGACCATCTTCATTGATGATTTCAAAGAAGATATCTTCAAATTTACTAACCTCCTAAAGGGGTAAATCTAAAAAATTGTAGCCTCTTTGCATGCTTGTTTGAACCCCAATACTGCCTTCTCCGCTCTTATTCAGCTCATAGCCTCCTTGAAAAATAGTGCAACCTAGCTCAATGACTTCAAATGAATCATTCAAAATGTGAACAAGATATTGTCCATGCTCCTCCATGTCACCTAAGGTGATCTCCTCCTCATCTATACTCATGAATTCTCCCTGGTCAGTCATAAATTGAGCATAATCTATATCAGGGAAGGCCTGATAGCTTTCTTGGAGGTGTATGGATGGAGTGTATTCAGACATAGA
>JARHVA010003183.1:622500-627500 GCA_037957365.1 Torreya grandis
ATCATGCACATTTGAAGCACCTGTCCAAATAATATCCACATGCATTCCAATCTTTCTTGCATAAATACAAATAAATAGAATACCCCCGGCATAACTTGTAACTTTGGGGTAATTGCTAGTTAATGTTTAGGGCAGAGGACAAAATATCCATGATAGATCCCAATACATGTGATATGACATGTTCATATAAATATTTATTTTAGAATAAAATAAAACTATTAATTTTAAACTTATGTTAAATAATAATGTATAAGCTTAAATAATAATTACGTTGAGCATGGTAGTGCACACCATTTAAATATATGTATATGTGTGTGTGTGTGTACAAAGAAACAAAGGTGAACAAATGCAGATCAATATGAATTTTACATAACATGTACAATAATGATAGGTAATACTATTAAAACATTCAATAAATGGATATTTTATGAAAAAAGGAAACCTATCAGAACATCATGTCTATTAGAAACCATTCCTAAAATCAAAATATGAACCTGGGTGCCCCCTTCCCTTTCTTTTGCCCCACTTCCTTGCTCTAAAATAGTGTTTGTGAATAGGGTAGGTAGTATGGACTTTGAAGACCAATATAGACAATGGCACCATTAACAAAGGGTGGAAGGCAAAAAAACTCCATAGTGTTTTATTGTATGGTTCCACCTAACAAATATATATATATATATATATATATATATATATATATATATATATATATATATATTGGGGTTAGGTAATATTATCGCCATTAATATATATATATATATATATATATATATATATATATATATATATATAGGGGTTAGGTAACATTATCGCCATTAACGGGCCCGAGAGATTTGAATCTAGGTGGAACTTGAAACAATGAAACTACTTAATCAATTCATCCACATCTTATTGACCCTAATAGATAATCTTAATATTATATAATATTTATTAATAATATAAATATATTAATATTATAAATATTATAATAATAAATAATATTATATAATTATATATAATATGTTTTTGATTAATTAAGGCGGAAAACCAGGGGCCAAACCCTATACAATAAAAAAAGATAGGAAGGCTGGCAAACAAAAGATGCCAGCACCAAACCAACGGCATAGCCGAGAAACAAAGTCAGAAGCCAAAAAAAACACTGGAAAGACCAGAGTCAGAAAGGACAAAACTACATAACTATAGAATTAATAAGATCCTTAAGATTCTCATTGTCTGCATTGTCAGCATTCCCTAGATTACCCAGGGCTTCCGTGATCCTCAATGGCCTTCTCCATGTGGACCACCTTCGAAAGCTATCTTCATCATCAATGTGCATCATTCATGCTCCATCATCTCCTTCTAAATGATCTCTCTAATGTTCGGGGGTATATGAGCCCCTTGTCGCCATACCCTCCATCCTGAGAATTGCTGACCAAGGTTGGCACAAGCATCAGTGACCCTGTTACCTTCTCTGTTGGTGTGGGTAATCTCAACTTCAGAAAACTTTTGTAAAAGAAACTGGATGTCCATAATGAATTTTTTTAGATGTATACCAACGTTAGATGCTTTATTAATGGCATCTATGATCAACTTAGAGTCTCCCTGAATATTCAAATTTCTAATTCCTAGGGATATAGCTAACTTTAATCCCCAAAGTAAGGCCATAGATTCAGCATAGTTATTGCTCTAGCAACCCATGCCACCAGCATAGACAGCAGACATCCCTCCTTTTTCATTTCTTATTATTCCTCCTCCACTTGCTTTACCACTCAACTTGGATGCCCCATTAAAATTGAGTTTCATCCAATTGGATTTAGGTGGCATCCATTTAGTATGAAGTCTCTAAAGAATTTTGGAATTATCATGCCCAGGGATAAGGTTTAAAACCTTCCATTTGGCAGCAATTTGAATTTCAAATTCAGATAGGCGTTTCTTCGCAACACTAATATGATCTGTTGTAACACTTTCCAAGATGGTCCTAGCAAAAGAGTTAAACACCTGAGCAGCATTTCTAGTAGTGTCCCTAAAAATTCTATGATTTTGCTCTTTCCATAAAGTCCAGCTCAAGCATGGTAGAGCTTGCTTCCATAGTTCCTTAATCCAGGGGTGTGTGAAGGTTGAGTTCTAGCTGAGAATTACTTCTTTAAGGTCAGAATTGCAAACCCATTCAATGCCAAAGTTGTTAAGTATTTTTCCTCATAAATCTTGGGTAAAATCACAGTGTATGAATAGGTGTAAAACTGATTCCTCTCTTGAACCACACAGAAAACATCTGTTGACCAAAGTAAACCCCCTCTTTTGAAGGTTGCCCTGAGTAAGGATTTTGTTATGGGCAGTAGCCCACCAAAATAAGTTAATCTTTGGAATGAGTTTATGATTCCAAACCTTTTTCCATACCTCCTTATTCTGAGCTTCAGTTGTAAGCAAATGATAGGCAGATTTGACAGAGAACGATCCATTGTTATCCGAACACCAATATTGTTCATCCTCTTGAGGGAAGAGTGGGATTTTGATCTCCTAAACACATTGTTGGATCTCCCAAATTCTTGGGATAAGCTCAGGCCTGTGCACATAGAAATCCAAAAGGTTTTTCCAGCTCCTTATCCCATTATTATTTTCCATATAATCACTAACCCTATCACCAAAGAACTGAGTAGTCAAGCCTATAATTTCTCCATATTTTCCTTGGGAGATGAGAGGCTTGTCCCTTAACTAGTTATCCTCCCAAAATTTAATATGTCGGCCATTTCCAAGCTTCCACCTAATTCGTTGTTTGAGAAGACTTCTACTTTTTAGCATTTTATTCCATATCACAAACCCCTGGGGTAATCCCACCTATTGAAGAAAGTTGGAATCATAAGTGCTATGCATGTATTTAGCATACATTATTTCCCCCCACTCACTATTGTTGTGAATCAAATTCCAACTAACTGTTGAGAGGAGGGATTTATTCATATTCTTGATGGATCTTATATTAAGTCCACCATGAGATTTTGGGAGACACACCTTTTCCCATCTGACTAAAGACATTCTCCATTTGTCTTCCACTCCCATCCATAAAAATTTCCTTTGGATCTGTTCTAACTTTTCAACAAAATACGTAGGAATTTTAAAAAAAGACATGAAGTAAGTAGGAATACCTTGCAAGGATGTTTGAAGAAGTTTTAGCTTACCCGCACTACTAAGTAGTTTCCCCTTCCACCCAAGAAGTTTCCTCTCTGTACGTTCCACAATACCATTCCAAAAACCTGAAGATACCTCTTTGACCGAGAGTGGGAGACCTAGGTAGGTAGTTGGTAGGCCAGCCTTAGCACAATCTAAGATATCAATGATTATATGCCTAAGTTCATTGGGAGTGTTGAAGAAGTACACATTGCTTTTCTAGAAATTTATTCTTTGTCCCGAGTCTCTGGCATAATCATTAAGTATATTCTTCCATCTTCTAGCTTTGATCACTGATGAGATACCAAATAAGATGGTATCATGCACAAACTGTTGTATAACCATAGGATGAAGGGAAGAGTCAGGTTTGATGCCTACTAGCTTTTTAGAAACTATATCATCTTGTATGTATCTTCCCAATGCCTCAGCCATAATGATGAGTAGGTACAGGGAGAGAGGGTCTCCCTGACAAATTCCTCTCGAGGAGGAGAAAAACCCTCTAGGAACACCATTAACCAGCACTGAGAATTTAGCAGAAGAGACCGCATTCCATAATAAGCAAGACAATTTATCATTAAACCCAAATTTTCTAATCACTTGGAATAGAAAAGTCCATGAGACTCTATCATAAGCTTTGGATATATCAAGCTTAAGGGCCATCCCAGGGATTCTGCTCTTATCCATGGAGTGGATAGTCTCATGTGTGGTGATCACAACATCAAGAATTTGTTTTCCCAGGATGAAACCTTTTTGAGAAAGATAAATAATTTTGTCAAGCAAAGGTTGAATTCTCAAAACCAGCATTTTAGTACATATCTTATACACAGTGTTGCATAAGCTAATGGGTCTGAAATCAGCAAGGTGTAAAGGTTGAGATTTTTTAGGAACAAGTACAAAGAAGGTATTATTGACTTGTTTCAAAAGTTTTTCAGATCTAAAAAAATCATGAACTGCAGCGGTGAGGTCTGCTCCAACAATCTCCCAATATTCCTGAAAGAATATAGGAGGAAAGCCATCAAGACCTGGGGCTTTAAAAGCACCCATGGAGAATAAAATAGCATGTACTTCTTCATCAGATATAGACTTTAACATTTCCAAATTGTCTTCTTCTGTTATCAAACAGGGGATTTTATCAATGAATTGACTCATAGATCTATCAATTCTATCATTATTGTTTTCTTTCGTAAGCAGATTCTGAAAGAACACCCTGGCTTGCTCCCCTATTTTGTTATCCTTAGTAATAATGTCTCCATTATCCAGGACAAGCTTAGTTATTGAGTTGGCTTTTCTATGTTTCATAACTGAGAGATGAAAAAAAATAGTGTTCATATCACCCTCTTTGAGCCATTGAACACGGGATTTTTGTTTCCAAAAAACCTCTTCCCTTTCCATCAAATTCTTCCATTCTGAAGACAAACTATTCTCTTCTTCTAAGGTACCCTCAGAGTCATCCCCTTGATCAATTAGTTGTTGAATAGCCTTGAATTTTCCCATTATATTTTTCTTCTACTGGAAAACCTGCCCAAAACTGTATCTATTCCAGCCATAAACTTCTTGTTTAATGTGCTGGAGTTTCTTGACTATTCTAAACATGGGAGTACCTTGAATGGGAATATTCAATCATTGTGCCACCATTTGTCTAAAACCTTTGTGTTTAATCCACATAACTTCAAAGTGGAATGGAGGAGGTCCGTGATGTCCCTAATCTCTCCAATTGAGGATAATCGGGCAGTGGTCGAACATGGTTCTAGGTAGAGCCTGTGCCTGCATATTTTGATAAACATTCCAATTTCTTGATATCAAAAATCTATCTAATTTAACCTGAATCATTCGATCTCCTCTTCTTCTATTGGTCCAAG
>JARHVA010003183.1:637500-650000 GCA_037957365.1 Torreya grandis
CACTTGTGAAACACTTTCAACCATCTTCTACTTAAAGGCCCACGTAATACATTGAATCTTGGAAGATGAAGTGTTGATTCCCTAAAAAATCTCTTCTTTCTAACTTTTTAGCATTTAAAAATTCGTCACATTCCCTATCCACTCTCAAAAATGACACAACTCACTCACTTATTGGTTAATAACTGAGACAAATGATCTAGAGGCTAGAAAATGAGGTGGAACTTAGTTTGAATATTGTAAATAAGATCTCAATTTCAAAACCCTTCCTGAATATTAGTTCCCTAATTGGAGAGTATCAACATTATTATGAATGTAGAAGTAGTGTCCTCATATTGGTGGTAGTGTCCTTTGTGTAGGACTGTCCCAAGCTTCTAGGTGCACATGTGTCTATATCTATGAGGTCTATTCCTATGTGCACACATTTTAGAACCTTGTATATTTCCTATTTTGACTAGCTTTGTGAGAAAAACCTAATCCTTCATGTAGCTAGGTCATCCACTTGATACAAGTTGAAAAGTGTGTTTGTTAGTGGGGTAGGTTAAACATCCTCAAAACCTTATTGTGATGATATTTCCCTACATACTAATACTATGAGGAGGGATCAAGCCTAATGTAGTTCTCTCCACCTAAGTGCTAGTTTATATGCAAGTAAAGTTAGTATTATAGTGGCATTTAGTGCCTTCAAGTGCTTGAGACTAGATATCTTGGTAATGTAAGCTTAGGATAGTTGCAGATGGTGGTATGTAGAAGTAGGATATAATAGGGATTAATAACCTTAATGATGCACAACTTGTAGTAATTTTGAATGAGTATTTTTCATCTAATTTACATATAGTGGTTAGAGAGCTAAAAGTCATGCATTTTTACTATTCTTTTCTTTGTACGGGTGCTAAAAGAGGTCTAAGCTAACCCTAAAATGGTTTAGATTTCAAAATATATCCTTTTGTGAAAAGGGAGGGAAAGGATATTAGTGCCATTTTAGGACACTAGATCCATGTGGCACTAGTGTCCTTATTATAGCGCTAGTGTCCAAGTGGTAGAACAGTAGGCACAAAGGGCTATGATCAAGAAATGAGGATCCGGAACTGCTTTAGGGCTGATTAGGGATTCCTTTGGCTCACACAAAGGTTGGATAAGTGTGATAATAGTCTATAGGATAGGTCAAGGGATAATCTAGGGATAGGTAGTCTCAGGTAGTACTCTTAGCACTCAAATACCAATTTTAGGTGATTACATTGCCTCTCCCACTCCCCACCCCCTCCAGCCCCCCCTTAATTCTATAAATGCAACAAAGTGAAATGACTAGGATAAAATAAAAAGAAGCCTACCTAGACTTACCTAAGAGGTGAAGCTCATGAAGCTGGGTTTGAGTGTGGGAAGCTAGATTTGAGTATGTGAATCATGCTCCAATGCATGTCTTGAAAGTGAAACATGCTTAAATTGGTCTTTAATTAAGAGGTATAAAAAGAAAAAGATTAAACTAAATAAATAATCAAAACTAAGTAAAACTAAGTAAAGAGATAGTCTAAAGATGAAAGGAATGAATACACCTCACTAGTTATGGAAACCAATGCATAAACCTAGTGAAAACCTATGTGTGTGTGTGTGTGTGTGTAGTGATCAATCAGTGAATAATTTATACTAAGTTAATGTTTTTCTCAATCCTCTTGTGTGGGTGGATCAAAAACTCAATTTGATTTTGACTCTATCATTGCCCACCCCTGTTTAGTGGATCGTGCCCTTTGAATAGCTTAGATTGGACTGATGGGGTGTCTAACCCTATCATGTAGGTGTCTCAATAACTCAAGTAGGATATGAATCCATCATTTACCACCCATGTGTAATAGATGCATATAAAACTAAAACTACATGATGTAACTATAAATGTCTGATTAGGTATGTTTATATATATGGCTACTCAAGTACATTAGGTAGTCTTGGGCCATTTGAGAATGCCAACTATTGTAGATAGAGTAAGGCATGAAGCTGGTGTTTAACCTAGAATATGATGTCAGTTATATATCATATAAAATGACATGTAATTTGTCATTCCATTTGATCAATCCGTGTGTAAGTGAGCATATAGAAATAATGTGTCATGCACATGTACCCAAATCCGATATCTTAGTATATGGATTTTGGATTGAATTGTAATAATATATATATGGGTATCTCAACTAAATATGGGAATGGTCATGCCATACATGATGCCCCCAATTTGATTAAACTAGTATGAATCTGATTTAAATTGGTATGAATTTAAGCAAAATTGAGCAAAATTAATTAATCTATGACTAAACCTATGTAAACTTGTAGTGTACTTACTATACTTTTTTGGCCAATCTAAGTTTTATCTAAAACTAGGGATACTAAATAGTAGTTACATATCTTGGATAGCAGTGCCATGTGGTGCTAGTGTCCCAATTTGTACGCTAGTGTCCTTTTGGTATGATTTATATGTAACTATGTTGATCTCTATGTCATTTGAGCTTGTGTGCTAAAAATGTATTGTGAGTGCATTATAGGAGCCTGATCTCTATGACAATCCCATATGAATTCCCCATATTTTAATGGGAGTTATTGAACTTGTGCAAAAACTATCCTCAAAATCAAAAGTTCTGCAAGATGTGTGTTAATCGGAGCATATATGATAACCATATAATAATCCAATATAATGTGCATACATAACATTAAAATGTAAGATAATTTGAACATAAGTTTTTAATATCATATGTATGTCATATCTAACATTCACAAGGGTGTCAAGATAGATATAAAAAAATATGCAATAGTAAATATGAATAAAAATTGGGTAACTACCTAGGGGGACGAGGCATGATGTCCATTACTACACCCAAGTAGGAAAGGTAGATGCATGAGGTCCCTCATGAAATCTAAAATTGGAGTGTGTAACAAGAAAGAGACAACTGTCAAGGCTATGATGCATATAATAAAACATACATACAACACACATGTGGCTCACAAAGTAGGGTAAGGGGTCAAAATATAAGGGACATGGGCACATATCACTAAATTTGAGAAAATAAGACATACAAGGACATGTTCAAATGTTCACATACACAAGTAACAAGAAAGTTGGCTTAGATATACATAGAAGGACATGTTCAAATGTTTTCATACACAACCAAGAAAACACACAAGGACATGGGCATATGTCTAAAGCATACATACTATGAAAAGAAGTGGCATAGTCCCAAAGAGTAATGGCATATTTAAATACACTCAAATAGAAGAAGCATAGAGATACAATCAATTCTAAACTAAGAAAGACATAAATGAAAGTTTACATGAGCATGTAATACAAATATTTATAATAGTTGAGATTTACATATGTTCAGTCTAAAGTAACAACAATAAAAAAAATATGAGTAAGTGTAGCATGATCAATATCAAGATATAACAATGCAAAACCTAATGTAGAGTATACAAAGATATAACCTGGTTATTGAAACTATGTATAGAGTTCCCCCAAGGGGGTGAATGTGTCAAGTGAAGACCTCGTGTAGTGGTGTGCATGCCCCCAGTGGGTAGGTAATAGCAAATATAGATTGGTGTAGTCGACTAGAGACCTGTAGCAATCTGTGAGAACTCAACAAGAATAAGTGAATCATGTGTGCGATAAAATTAACTATACTAAGATAGATATCATATGTAATCTGTAAGAAATATAAGAATGAAAAAATAAAAATGCATACGATCTATAATTTTATGTTTTTTTATTAATTACTTGAATGTTTTGTTATTTCTTGACATATTATATTTTTATTCTTATTTTTGGATATGAGCTATGTACAAGCAACATAAAAATGAACTATGTAAAAGGATCAAGATAAAAGGAATGCATGTACAATAAGGGAGTAATAAATCTAACCGATGAGTCTCATGGGAGACTCACTATCAATGTGGCCTATGCCAAATAAAGGAATTGTGATCATGCATGGTATGAGAAATAGTAACTGTGGTTCTGGAATCTACTACATTGTGTGATATATATTTGACCTTTCTTATGGAGTGATGCTAGGAATTTGTGACACTAATTGTGGTGGTAGTCAGATGTTACCTCCTTAATCAACATCTTTGATACCTAGGCCGTGGTAGTCAACAACAATTCCATTACCCATTTTGAACTTAAAATAATTAAAATAAGAAAGATAACCTTTAATATTCTTATACTAAACAGACTTAGAGGAGTATATAGTTAATATAACCCGAGAATGTAGAGGAAGACCAATTTACCAACTCTGGAACGTTCCATGTCATATGGAGAGATAATGAAATGAATGCTGCCACATTGTCTACGGAGATCCGGCTTCCCCGTAAATACCATACGGAGAGAGTGGCTCTGCGTTCAAAAGTGGCGTTGAAATCCGTTCCCTTCAGTAAAAGTTTTCTTTCTATTTAAGCCTTTAGAGTAGATAGTTTTCTTTCTATTCAAGCCTTTTTCCGTTTCCGGACCCCTATTTCTCAGCAGCGGGAAAGGAGTCTATCTATCTGCCTAGCTCAGGTGGAATTTCCCCGACGCAATCCACAACCGGACTTGGGGAAGGAGTCCGACGACTTTAAACAAAAGCGACGAAAACCTGAGCGAAATTGCAGCTGAAAACAGTAAACTGTGTTGTGCATGCATCAAACGCGAAATGATGATGGGACAGAACGGGAATCGGGAGAGTCCAAGAATTGAATAGAATACCTTGCGGAGGTCGGTACATACATACATACATACAAATACATTGGCCCTCCCCTCTCCCCCCTCCCTAGATAGAGATAGAGATTGAGATTGAGATTGAGATTGAGATTGAGATTAGATAGGGCGACAGGACTCTCTATGCCCGCTAGGCCGAGGGCTCGACCGGATCCCGGTTGCTCCACTCTGGGGCCTATCTAACTAGATGGGTGCTGGGCTGGCTATATAGATGGGGGATGGGGGTTGGCCTATCTATATGGGTGCCCGGTAGGGGTGGGGGTAGGGTGCATGTGTGGACGGAGGGGCAAGGGACAAAATCCCCCACCTCGGCCATGGCGCAGCGATATCTGGCGAGGGGCCCGCCCGCTTTTGTCGTCCCACGTCTTTTGAAAGAAAAGAGTTAAGTCCACACGAAGCGGCGGTTGAGCGGGCGTTGAGGCCGACCAATTCGCTGCAAAAGAGGCGGCTTTTTCTTTCCTACCAATTGAATCCCTCTTTTGTCTTTTACCGGAGTCGAGACGTGCGAGGGTTCCGTTGACCACATCGAAACTATTCATTTGGTAGATGAAAATGATAGAAGAGGGAGTCAATTTGACAAATAGAGGAGGATGAAACCATCTCATTGGAGCATTTACAACATTTTGATATAGGGTTATGAGATTCAAAAGGCTTTTACATACGTTTACCAAAATTTTCAAGGTATTTTTGAGCTTCACAAGCTTCGTGCATAATTTAAATAAAAGTATTTGTTGTAAAGCTTTATCTTCTTTGTAAAATGTTTCTTTTGTTGAAAAATTATCCCTTCATATCAAAGTGTTCCATTTGTTGTGATGACTTCACTTCATTTTAAATCCCTTCTTCATTGTAAAGATCCTTTGTTTCTTTATGTAAATTCCTCTTCCTTGCACACCTCTTCCTATTTATGCACCTACCATTCCTTGGATAGTTCTATTTTCTTCTTGTGCACACATGATTTTTTACACAACTCCATCCTTGTTACACAACTTCATCCTTATTTTCACACCTTCCCATCTTTACACATATCAAATCCCTATTTTACTCCTCCCCTTCTTTGTGCACATTTCCATATTTACTCATCTCTGCCCTTTTGTGCAAGTCAAAATATTACATTCCTAAAAAATGACGCTGGGTATTGAGCCATCAGGTTATTTGGATTCACTTATGAAACACTTTCAACCATCTTCTACTTAAAGGCCCATGTAATACATTGAATCTTGGAAGATTAAGTGTTGATTCCCTAAAAAGTCTCTTCTTTCTAATTTTTTAGCATTTAAAAAGTCGTCACATTCCCTATCCACACTCAAAAATGACACAACTCACTCACTAATTGGTTAATATTGTTCTATTTGGATCACCTTTCTATTCAAATAATTTTCACTATTATTATTTGTCCCAATTCATTGCCAAGCATACACTAAAAACTTGTAATTTTAACATTACACAAGTTATAATTCTACCAATCATATTGTTATATAAGCTTACAACAAATCACCAAATCATTATACCTATTAAATCCCAAAATTATTTTATGTTGTCACTCAACTTTAGAACATCCTTTTGGGCTCACTTAACCTTATCCTCATATCTCAACATTGTGTGTTTACACAAAATTATTTGTGTTGATGTATGAGTGTCAACATCACTATGCAACTCAAAATGTATCACATTTTCCCTTTACCTTATCCTCTCATTATGTACCTCTTATGTGGCATATCTATCTCAACCACTAAAGCAATGTAAATTTGAACTACCTTTCCTAATTATATGGTAAGTCCATCAAGCAAGCTAAAACAAAATGTTGATTTTTACCTAAATGTTAGTGTAGGATATTATTTTCCACATATTTAATTATTATGGATTGTTTCTTCACATGGGGTTTTCTTACACTTGTGTATTTAGCTTATCATTTTAACCTTTTATGACTTACTAAATGTAAATCCTATGTTTGTTAAAGAGCTTAGTATGCTAAATCAAGGTATTAATTTATGCAAAAAATAAAACCATGATTTGTTATAGAATTGACTAACTTTAGCTTTTCTAAAAGCGTAATAAATAGTACAAGTAAGAACTTAGCTAGAAAATAACTAAGACAAATGATCTAGAGGCTAGAAAATGAGGTGGAACTTAGTTTGAGTAATGTAAATAAGATCCCAATTTCAAAACCCTTCCTGAATATTAGTTCCCTAATTGGAGAGTAGCAACATTATTATGAATGTAGAAGTAGTGTCCTCATAATGGTGGTAGTGTCCTTTGCGTAGGACTGTCCCAAGCTTTAGGTGCACATGTGTCTATATCTATGAGGTCTATTCCTATGTGCACACATTTTATAACCTTGTATATTTCCTATTTTGACTAAATTTGTGAGCAAAACATAATCCTTCATATAGCTAGGTCATCCACTTGATACAAGTTGAAAAGTATGTTTGTTAGTGGGGTAGGTTAAACATCCTCAACACCTTATTGTGATGATATTTCCCTACATACTAATACTATTAGGAGGGATCAAACCTGAGGTAGTACTCTTAGCACTCAAATACCAATTTTAGGTGATTACATTGCCTCTCTCCCCCCCACTTCCCTTAATTCTATAAATGCAACAAAGTGAAATGACTAGGACAAAATAAAAATAAGCCTACCTAGACTTACCTAAGAGGTGAAGCTCATGAAGCTGGGTTTGAGTGTGGGAAGCTAGGTTTCAGTATGTGAATCATGCTCCAATGCATGTCTTGAAAGTGAAACATGCTTAAATTGGTCTTTTATTAAGACGTATAAAAATAAAAAGATTAAACTAAATAAAGAATCAAAACTAAGTAAAACCATGTAAAGAGATAGTCGAAAGATGAAAGGAATGAATACACCTCACTAGTTATGCAAACTAATGCATAAACCTAGTGACAACCTATGTGTGTGTGTGTGTGTGTGTGTATTGATTAATCTGTGAATAATTTAGACTAAGTTGATGTTTTGCTCAATCCTCTTTTGTGGGTGGATCAAAAACTCAATTTGATTTTGACTCTATCATTTCCCACCCTTGTTTGGTGGATCATGCCCTGTGAATAGCTTAGATTAGACTGATGGTGTGTCTAACCCTATCATGTAGGTGTCTCAATAACTCAAGTAGGATATGAATCCATCATTTGCCACCCATGTGCATTAGATGAATATAAAACTAAAACTACATGATGTAACTATAAATGTCTGATTAGGTATGTTTATATCTATGGCTACTCAAGTACATTAGGTAGTTTTGGGCCATTTGAGAATGCTAACTATTGTAGATAGAGTAAGGCATGAAGTTGGTGTTCAACCTAGAATATGATGTCAGATATATATATCATAGAAAATGACATGTAATTTGTCATTCCATTTGATCAATTAGTGTGTATGTGAGCATATAGAAACAATGTGCCATGCACATGTACCCAAATTTGATATCTTAGTATATGGATTTTGGATTGAATTGTAATAATTTATATATGGGTATCTCAACTGAATATGGGAATGGTCATGCCATACATGATGCCCCCAATTCGATTAAACTAGTATGAATCTGATCTAAATTGGTATGAATTTAAGCAAAATTGAGCAAAATTAATAAATCTATGACTGAATCTATGTAAACCTGTAGTGTACTTACTATAATTTTTTGGCCAATCTAAGTTTTATCTAAAACTAGGGATACTAAATAGTAGTTACATATCTTGGATAGCAATGCCATGTGGTGCTAGTGTCCAAATTTGTGCGCTAGTGTCCTTTTGGTATGATTTATATGTAACTATGTTGATCTCTATGTCATTTGAGCTTGTGTGCTAAAAATGTATTGTGAGTGCATTATAGAAGCTTGATCTCTATGACAATTCCATATGAATGCACCATATTTTAATGGGAGTTATTGAACCTGTGCAAGAACTATCCTCAAAATCAAAGGTTTTGCAAGATGTGTGTTAATCAAAGCATATATGATAACTATATAATAATCCAATATAATGTGCATACATAACATTAGAATGTAAGATAATTTGAACATAAGTTCTTAATATCATATTTATGTCATGTCTTACATTGACAAGGGTGTCAAGATAGATATAAAAATATATGCAATAGTAAATATGAATAAAAATTGGGTAACTACATAGGGGGATGGGGCATGATGTCCATTACTACACCCAAGTAAGAAAGGTAGATGCATGAGGTCCCTCATGGAATCTAAAATTGGAGTGTGTAACAAGAAAGAGACAACTGTCAAGGCTATGATGCATATAATAAAACATACATACAACACACATGTGGCTCACAAAGTAGGCCAAGGGGTCACAATATAAGGGACATGGGCACATATCACTAAATTTGAGAAAATAAGACATACAAGGACATGTTCAAATGTTCACATACACAAGTAATATAAAATTTGGCTTAGATATACATATAAGGACATGTTCAAATGTTTTCATACACAACCAAGAAAACACACAAGGACATGGGCATATGTTAAATCATACATACTATGAAAAGAAGTAGCATAGTCCCAAAGAGTAATGGCATATTTAAATACCCTCAAATAGAAGAAGCATAGAGATACAATAAATTCTAAATTAAGAAATATTTAAATGAAAGTTTACATGAGCATGTAATACAAATATTTAAAAGGATTGATATTTACATATGTTCAGTCTAAAGTACAACAATAAAAAAGAAGAGTAAGTGTAGCATGATCAATATCAAGATATAACAATGCAAAACCTGATGTAGAGTATACAAAGATATAACCTGGTAATTGAAACTATGTATAGGGTTCCCCCAAGGGGGTGAATGTGTCAAGTGAAGACCTCGTGTAGTGGTGTATATGCCCCCAATGGGTAGGTAATAGCAAATATGGATTGGTGTAGTTGACTAGAGTCCTGTAGCAATTTGTGAGAACTCAACAAGAATATGTGAATCATGTGTGTGATAAAATTAACTATAATATGATAGATAGCATATGTAATCTCTAAGAGATATAAGAAATGAAAAAATAAAAATGCATACAATCTATAATTTTATGTTTTTTATTAATTACTTGAATATTTTGTTATTTCTTGCCATATTATATTTTTATTTTTATTTGTTGGATATGAGCTATGTACAAGCAACATGAAAATGAACTATGTAAAAGGATCAAGATAAAAGGAATGTATGTACATTAAGGGAGTAATAAATCTAACTGATGAGTCTCATGGGAGACTCGCTATCAAGGTGGCCTATGTCAAATGGAATTGTGATCATGCATGGTATGAGAAATAGTAATTGTGGTCCTAGAATCTACTACATTGTGTGATCTATATCTGACCTTTCCTGTGGAGTGATGCTAGGAATTTCTGACACTTATTGTGGTGTTTTATGAACTATAGGGGTCTTAAGGACCCATTTGGTAGAAGATGTTGTAGGTGGTACAGGGTCCATATGCTGAAGACCCTAAGAGATTAATAAAACTGATCTTGATATAAAGTGAGTAAAGGGAGGCCCTATAAAATATACAACATATTGATGATGTAGGGGTATCTCTAATAATGGTATTCATAAGAGTGTGTGTGTATGTGGAAATATTATATAAGTAGACCTCTCTTGCTCTAGTGGCTCCACTAAACTTTGTGGTGTATTGATATGAATTATACTTGAAGCTATAACAAGTAACTATGATGTAAATGGTAACTGTGTTGTAACTAGATGTGGGATAGGTAGAGGATACTCATATGGAAGACCCTCAACTATGACCACCTAATTTTCATTTATATATTTTATGAATATTTAAACTATGGATGGGATGGCTCATAACTGGTGTGTCCATGGCCTACCCAGTAACATGTCAAATACTCTTGCACTAGGTACTACTAAGAATATAGTAGCCACATTTGTTACTCCAACCTATAGTGGAAGTAAAATTTACCTGATGGAGCTCTAAACATGGCCACTAAAACCATTAATAATTGTGTCTGTAGGGGACATATCCTACTCTAAATACCCCAAATATTGTATAACTGTGATAGTGCACATGCTAATACTTGACCTGTTATCAACCATAACACTCTAGATAGGATGATGATCTACGTAGGCTCTTACAAAGTATGCATATAAATATGTATAATCATCAATAATATTTTACTCTAAAAAGGTGATGAGTGGTTTAGCTATAACTATAGTGTGGTATACACAAATGATATGTAATTGGTGTGCTTCTTTTGTCATAGTATGATACAAATTTGTTGGTGGATGTCCCTAAAACATGTAGTGAACACCTAAAGCGTTCCCTTCCTCATTTGATGTATGATTTAGAAATGGATCTAAGAATATTTTCAATAACTTAACTTCCATTTTTTGTACTTTGGGTACCTCTATGGGTGTGCCCACATCAATAATATTAGCCTCAATCAAATATTGTATCTTATGTTTCAAGTTCATACATCTATTTTCTTGTATGTCCTGATGCCATGTGATGTTCATAGAATGCATTGGTTTCATAGTTATTGGGAAGAGGTTTTATCGTATCAACCTCTTTGATGGTAGGAAGAGAGATGGAATTAATTATTAAGAGCTATTGTAATACATGTGCTAGCAATTTTGGAAGGTTGGTGAAAACTCTTAATGGAAGAGCTGATAAAACCAAGTGAGGAGATGGCTTTGAGGTTGCATTAATTTTGGTCTTTGGATCACTATTGTTTTAAGTGGCCCTTAACTTATATGGAGGATTATTAGAACTCTTAGTAGTTGATTCTGATCCACTAGTATATTTTAGTTTGACCGTAGAGAGAAGCTTGGCTTCTCTTTATTTCATTACATGGCACAAATTTGTGAAGGTTGGAAACTTCTTAAACAAGATAACCTCATGTAATGCTGGAAGAAGACTCTATTTGAAAATGTCTTGAAGCTATTTATCTACCATGGGGCTACTTAATTTTACCAATATAGTCTTGATATTGATTTATATGGATTTTTATTTTCTATTAGTTTCTTAATCTTGATATTGTTAGTTATAAAATCAATGACATTTGTATAGGAGATCATTATTTTTTAAAGTATCTTCTTCTTTGTATCTAGTTATTGGTTCATGTTAGCTTGTTGGTGTGTGTTGTCTTTATTTTGAAGGAACAATTCTATTAAGGATTTATCTACACTTCCAACACGATACTCTTGGTCTAATGAGTACATTTATATCTGTATTGGAATTTTTTCTCCATCTAGGGTGAGAAGCTCTTACTCTATCCTTTTAGTTTGATGACCATCTACCTCTAAATTTATAGATCTCCATTGGAACTTTAGTCTCTTCCAACACAGTGATTCCTTAGATGAAATGTGAGATATTATGGAGGCAACACAAAAGGTCTCTAGTTCAATTCCTCTCTATCTTTTTACTAAAATTCATTTTTCAATAAAAGTGCATTTAAATATTTTATGCAAAATGGGTTGTTAATGGTAAAAAGTGGATTTTTTAATAAATTTTGATAAGTAAATTGGATTTGAGTGTCATTTTTTTCAATTTTTTTTCATACTCATTCCATTGGAACCATTTATATTATAATTTCACTAAAATTATAAAGTGAAAAAATATTTTGGGGGTGTTGTTTGTCTCTTTTCATATGTTTGGGTCTTCTTTTCATTTCTACAAAAATAAACTTAATTATCCATTATGGATGCCTTGCACCCACCACATGCATTTGCACTTATGAACATGTTTTGTTACATTTTCAACTCCAAAATATTTAGGGAGATGACGTATCATCATGTAGTAGACTTTAGGTGG
>JARHVA010003183.1:655000-777500 GCA_037957365.1 Torreya grandis
TATTTAAAATGTCTATTGGTATGTATATATACACTAAAAAATAAATAAAAATTCCAAGCATAGCTTTTAGTTGGGAACTATGCATAGGGAGGACCACCACTGGTTCTTGAAATATGTACCTATTTCTGTGGTATGATAGGAGGAATAGATTGTTGAAAATATATTGCATAAATATTAAAAGCAAAAAAGAGTTTAAGAATAGATGGCATACATTACTTATTATTTATTGCATCAGTGCTTAGAATGAATATTTGTTTTTAAGATTTAATTTTCCTTGAAATGAAAATCCTCACAATAGGTATATAGTGTTGGCTTTGTATATCATGTAGTCATTGTGTGATATCGATATAAATGCAGGGAACATTGCCTTTAGTGGTAGACCTATGAGAGTGCAATTTATGGTAGAATTTTTTTGTTATAATATTATAAATAATGTGATGGGTATATGAATATGAATTCTATTTATGACATGAAGGATAATTAAAAGTTGTAGCCTGCACAGGTTGCATGGATTGAACTATGAAGCTGTGATTATTGTAGGTAGATTGAAACAAATTTGAGTATATGTTTTCTATTTTCAATGTTACTTCCACCTATAAAAGTTAAGATTTCGAGGTGTTAATGGTAAGAACATGTCTATTTTACCATAAATTTATACAAGAAAGCTCTTTGGTAGAAGGAGAAAAAAACACCATCTCATCAATGAGTGATATTAGAAATAAAATAAAGTCGAGGACATGTAGCTCTTGAATATAATGGTCTATAAACCCTAGACACATGTTTTTGGGATGATGTTTGAAAAATCATTGAGATAAATTTTAGATAAAAACAAGATAAATAAACATGTAACACATTTTTATTTTTACATCCAACAATGTAGAGAAGTCATGGATAAATTTTATAGCTTTCAAAGGTGTGACAAATGTTGCTTGGATAGTTATAAGAGCTCTTTCTGGACCTTGTTGTTTGACCAATTTTTTAAACAAGTCCATTGTAAATACACTGGACTGTGTTCTTTATTCAAATTCTACAAAGACATGCTCAAAAATTCCATATAGGTAAAGTTTTTGTGTTTAGAAAATAGTTTATTTTAATGATTTAAAGATATAGATTAAAAAATGTGAAGTATTTATTCAATTAGAAGCTTACCTTTGTTGTGTCATATTTAGTATATCCATCCTTTATTTCTAGAATCATTTACATATAAGTTTTTTTGGTAGTGTAACAATTTCAACAATAGTGCTAGTTGCATAGGCTTTAATGCTAGCCAGAAGTTGGCTGATCTTTGAATCAGGAATGAACTTATATTCTATATAAATAAGAGGTATGATTTCTACTATGTTGTCTCATTAGCCACTAGTATTGCATCTAAATCTCCACGCTCATAAGTTATTTTGAGAACAATAGAAAAATGACAAATATGAATTGATTTTCATGGTTTAATTTATTGTTCGTACATGCAGATAAAGTTGTTGGGGATGGTTAATGGCATAGTAATTTCAACATTCACATCTATACTGCATGCAGTAATTACTTATTTTATTCTCTTTGCAACATTATCTTATATTCAACAAGCATGTCCACTTCAAAGAGGTATATTGTATTATAAACATTGATATCATCAATTGAGACCAAAGTGGGATATGTTATTATTTAATTGTAACAAAACATGTGAAATGTAAATTCATATACTTGTGGAATGACATGAGATATGAAAAAAACAATAATTTTATTAGTTTTTACATTTTCCTATTTTTTGTAATATTTGATTATTATCAACATCTTAATTTGCCTCTTCATGTTAGCTAAAATAGTTTAAATAAATAGGCAACTATGTTAGAGAAATTGGATGTCTAATTTCATGAATATGCTTTATTTTATATGTAAATTACAAATCATCAATCATTATAAATGTCTTGTTACATTAATTATTTATTTCTGTTATTGAATTATTACATATGCATATCACATGAGGCTAAGTAAAGAATATCATGATCACTCAAATAGAAATCCACTATAGAGACATATTATTTTTATATTTGAAAATTGACCATATGTGATCAATAATTGGGTTTGACAATGCATTTGTTTTTTCAGGTATAAAATACATATTATAGGGATCCATGTGTTGTTCAAGTATCTATGAATTTTTATATTGATTTATAATATCAATACTGGAATCACCTAATATAAATGTCTTTTGTATTTCACTTTCATCTGCTAATGCATCATTGATAACATAAAGGATATATGAGATGTTTATAGTTGGGGTCACATATACATTGACAATTACAATGTCATGCATATTGTTAGTGATAATTGTCATTATTGCCACAATATTACTTTATTTGTGTTGCATATTTTTGGAAATGAAATTGTGTTTTTTAATGAAAATCATGATTTTGTGCACATGAAACATAGTAGAAATTTTGTAATAAATAGTCAGATATAATGTTTTCAATCCATATCTCTTGCAAACACAATATGTTAGATTTCATCATGTCATAATAATTGATAATGTCTTGCATATGTGCTAGTAAGATTCTTCTATTAAATGATGAGATAAATGTGTAGTAATTATGATTAAAGATATACATTATTAATTATAATTACCATTTTCATTGTTAATGGAAATAATAAATAAAATGATTTAATTTCTCTCACACATGACAATGCGGTATATGGTAAGCTATGTTGTTTGAATCCAGAAGGGTAAAATGCAAGGACATTGAGTGTGAGTCCTTGAGATCTATGTATTATGTATGCACATGCTTGAGAGAGAGAGAGAGAGAGAGAGAGAGAGAGAGAGAGAGAGAGAGAGAGAGAGAGAGAGAGAGAGAGAGAGAGAGAGAGAGAGAGAGAGAGAGAGAGAGAGAGAGAGATTTACATGGAAATCCAAAGTGGGAAAACCACAAAGAATAATTTGAAGTATATGAATGACCACCAAATAAAAATAAAAAATTCATAAGCAACAACTTGTAGGACCACCAACCCCTTTGCTGAGCACCAACACAGTAACTATTTGTGAGCACCAACCCATAAGAGAACCAACCCTCTTATGTATAAAACACAACTATATCTCAATTTTTCTTACTCTACAAATGATAGAAATCTACAATATCTCATACTTTTCTCTCTTCAAAAATAAATACAAATAATACACTCTCTTGCATATCACAAATGGCTTCTCAATACTTTATTTATAGCTTTCCAAATGACCTTTGGAATTCACCCTTTATGACCCTTCAATCCTCATGGAAAATGTTCCCAAACTTTCATGACCCTTCGTATCATTGCATTTGAAAAGTCGTGTGGTGACCCTTCATAAGCAAAAATGTCCTTTCCACTTTTATCTTTATCTTAGGGACTTTTCATATTATTAAAAGTGTCCCTTCATGGAAAAATGTGCGATACCTCTTTTGTCTTCACATGGTGACTCTTAAAATTCCTTAAGGTGATTCTTCAAGAGAAAATGCATCCCATTCCTCTTTCGACTTTTACACCGTGACTCTTTGACTTCACCATGCGCCCTCTTTTTACTTATATGCAACAAAAAATATATTCATTAATATTTATTAAATAAATATTAACACACATTAGCCAAAAAATTAATATTAAAAACACCATTAAATGCAATGGGGCCTTTATCACCAAAAATTCTAGACCTTTGACATCAATGATAATATTTCCAACACAATACATGGATCATTGAACTTGATCCACACTGTGTCAAAATCATTTGTAATAATATATACTTTGAATGTTCCATTTGACCCATTAACGAATCCATCTTTAACATCACAATTATGAGCATAAATTTTGACCAACATATCTGTTTTAATAAAATAATAGGAAAAAACATTGGTAATCAATGATGTGACTATTCACATTGATATTTAATTTTTTGTTTGTCAATTACACGGATAGTAATAGCATTTCTTAGCACAATAGATAACATTCTATCATATTATTTATTAACATCATAATTTATGTAGAAAATACACAAAAATGTTGGATTGTTAGGGGTAACATGTAAATAATCTTGATTGATAAATTCTATGCAATTGTATGTTTACAATGTTTTTTGGAGATGGTTGAGAACTACTATGAAGTTCATATCACTTTGACACATTGTTGTTCAAAATTCATATACTTTTACATGTGATTTATAGAAGTCACAGGGGATAATTTCATCATTTAATTTTGGATATTCAAAGATTAGAGAATCATTTATAGGTTGTACTTGAAAAAATTATCCATAAAAAAAACATATCTAGATTTATGAAATATGTTGTAAGAATATGCATTATATTGCCTATTGAATACAAGAAGCATGAGCCTACTAGAAATATTTCATCTATATAAATCAAGCATAGTTGGTTGTAGTGTATTGATAATGTGTCTAATTTCTTAGAGGTAAGTGGAATGAGATCTATTTTGTTAAAATGTAAAAGAAATGCAAAATGTAGTGTTATTCCTCTAGCATTGTATGTTGCCCTTCTAGTGTATGCATATATTAGGACTTTTAGATTTTTGGGGGAACTATTAATTAAATTTTTATATAAGTGGTGTAAAATTATGTATATTAATTTCACTGTGAATGTATTTCCTATTCTAGCACCTCCTATTAAAAATAAGTAAATCAATTTTAATAGATCTTTCCATTTTTGCATTTCAATATTTTTTATAATTTATTATTGTTTTTTTCAAGGATCTTATTCTCTCATAATATTTATATTTATTAGATACAAATGGTAAGTTTCTTATATCAAAAGATTTCAAATTTCTTCTTTTTTAATCTACATACTTGAATAAATGTATATCACATTTCAAATCATAGTCTTCATAGCTAGCAATATTATTTTTGTAGAATAGGATTACAAAGCAAGTTAGTTCATGCATTAGTAAAGAAAACCAAGAATAAGCATAGAGAATGTAACATGTTAGGCCTACTCCATCAATGGGTGATGTTAATCAAATCAAGAAACTAATTATGAAGGTAAGACAAGCAATGCCTTCCAAGTATAGGCTCTCCTTAAAAATGGTCAATAAACATGATTATGCCTAGATTTGGTTCTCCAAGTAAGTCCTTGTTAATGTGGTTTAGCATGTACCTCTATCATGTCTTAGTTGACCAGTGTCTCCTTGATTTGGTCAATTTGGGCGAATGAGTGAAACTTATCTAGCACTATTTTTGCATAATAACATTACACAATTGAAGCTTGTTTGAATCTATTTCTACATGATAACATTACATAATTCAAGTTTAGAATTTATGTCCATGGCTCATGTATTTATAGCTTTTCTATAAATGTTGAGAGTCAACCATGATCATCCATCTTAAGATCAAGATGTGTGGTGAAGGATTAATAAAATTTTAGAGGCTCAAGGCATTAAATTCTATAATTAATAAGCATGGCTTACAAATCAAGATATTTGTTTAATATGTGAAATTTAAGTGCTTGATAACTTTCAAGGTGATGTCATGCATGATGTCACCACTTTAGATATTTGTTATGATGTCATTAATCTAGATTTTATAAAACTAAAAATTCAGTAATTAACCATGGACATTTTGACTATGAATTTAAATGGGTTTAACTAATTAAGAACCTATGATAAGGTTAATTACCATCTCTATAATTTGGACAAGGTTATATTATACAAGTGGTCAAAAAAATTCTAGTTACTAGGTTGCAACTTGACCTGAGAGAAACTAAAATGTGATTATTGCATATAGGATAATGCCCTATTTAGGAACATATTGACAAACATAAGGGATTGCACATGATGTGTATAGATGAATCAAAGTGTTTCAATGGTTTCGAGGCTTAATTTACATTGTTTACAAGAATTCACTCTAAAAACCATTTAAACATGAAAGTGGAAAAAATGGGTGTCTACATTTTCCCCTACTTGATAAGGCATTATGAGACACTAGACAAAGGAACAACTTTTCAAAAAATGAAAAAATTATTAAGAAGAAGTTTGGAGGATAATTATTGAAAAAATAATTAGTGAACCATGATTCCCCCTCGAGAGGGTATGCATGGATGAAAGAGAGGGATGGACTCTTGGAAAAGAGATAAAGAGTGAAATTAACAAATGGATGAGATTAAATCCATATGAGCTAATGCTTTCATGTGTTGATTCTCAAAAATTAAATAGAATAAAATATAATGGCCCCTAAGGTGAGGCGAAGCGGGAAGAATTCATCCCAAAATATAAGTAGCACAAAATAGGGTGAAAGTTGTGGGCTTAGGGAATGATTGATCCCAAAACAAGTTGCATACTTTGATTTACCAAAACGAAGGCAAAAGCTACAGAGCTTGGAATTAGAATAAAATCAAAATAAGAGAATTGATCTAAATAAAAGAGATCAATGAATTAATAATTTGATCTAGAAGAAAGGATTTGATCAGTTGTTAAATTGATTTTTCCCCAAGAGGGTTGATTTTACCACTGATAATTTATTTTTCCCCAATAAGGCTGATTGGATCAGTGATTGGTCTAAATATTGTACCCTAGTAGTGCAAATTGGCAAACATAGATCAAATATATAACCTATTATAGAGATTAAAGATGAAAGGTCATAAATGTAGACGTGATGATATAATGACTAAAGAAGACACAAAAAACTAGGCATACAAGAATGCATAAAGTGAGGAAAGAGATGATTGGAATAATAATGGTGGTCAAGATAACCTACGCCATGTGTCCAAGCACTACCTAGATAGTCTAGATGGACCTCATGCCAATGTAGTTTTCCCAGAAGTGGGATCAAATGGAATGATGAATGAATAATAAAACAAATATGGACCAATGTTCGATTGTGTTTATGATATCTTATTTAGGTAGTGAATATATAGGATAGTGCTTTCAAAGATGTTATTTGGAATAACATTGATTTTTTGACTTGGATCACTTGGTGTTTACTTTGGAAAATGAAATTATGCATCATAAGTATGATAACCTATAACAAAATTGTATTTATATTATGAATGGACTGATTCAAAGGTGAATATTTACAACTAAATATAATGATTAAAAATACCAAAACCAAACTTGTAAGCATTTAAATTTGAACAAAAAACAAAACAAAGAAAAAGAAAAAGAGGTTTCAAATACAAAATGTAACTAACTAAAAATCAATATATAAATCATCAAGACTTGAGTAGGAATAAAAATGTACTAAAAAATAAATAAGCAATAAAATAATTTAAACACAAACGTGAACAAGTCATTCCCAAGTTAAGGCTAGACTTAAAATGTTTAGAAAATGTATTCAAACACAACACTAAAAAAGAGTCTAACAACTTAATAATTAACACACACAAAAATATAAAACATTAAGACAAATCAATCAATCAATCAATATGCATGTCTATGAATCTAAACAAATAGAAACACATAAATAATGGTTAATCACAATGTTAGTACAAACATAAAACAAATTGTTTGTGCACATGTAAGAGAGGTGTTACACTTGTGACAAAGTGACTTCTAAGCTAAGTAACAATGACATTGGTATAGTAACATATGAACAATGGGCATAAAGTTACCCCTGGGTTATAAGAAAATAATGACACACAAAAAAGATAACAAACATTGCCCCTAGGATATAGGAGACAATTGAGAAAACAAAAAAATAGGGGAAAAAGAAGAAAAGGAAGCGGTAACCAAGCTAACTCCATATGCACAATGCAAGTGGACAATGCCTACATAGTTACATGGACATAGGATCCAACATGAAATTTAGTCCCAACATAGTTCTTTCATGATATGGGATGAAAGACAATTGAAGCTAAGGAAGATGATTGTGGTGTAGAAGAATATAGGAATGGCCTCACAAACTGGTGAGTGCATGAGAAAATCAAAGGGTGTAATAATGTATCTACTTCAAATGAACAATACAAATAATGGTGACTCATAAAATGGTGATAGCATAAGGCTAAGGTCAATAAGGATGGGGAAAAACTAAATGACAAGTAGTTAATCATGAAATAGTTAGGAGTCACAAGATCCTTAAGGATAAGAAGTGGTTGAGAATGAAAGGAAGGTGCAACCAAGCTAATTTGAGATACCCCATGTATCCAAGTGCTGCCTACATATTCCATCCAAATCTCAAGCTGTTGTATTTCTCCTAGAAATTGGAAGAAAAGGACCAATGTGGTCCATAAATAAACCAAAAAAAATAAGATGGCCCATCACAAAAATAAATTTGGGTTTAAATATTGCATGGAAATTCTAAGCTAATTTTCATGATTTTTTGATTTTTAGGGTTTTCTACATCCTTTACCAATGTTTTTGGAATTTTATAAGCAACTCAAATCAATCAATAATGATGAGATACCAGATAGTCTAACTAATAAAAATGCTGAGAGAATGGATTAAACCAAGAGTGTCATAATGTATCTATTTCAAATGGAAAATACACACAATGGTGATTCATAAAATGATTAGAGAATTAGCTTAGGTTACTCACAAAATGGTGAGAGCATGGCTTAGGTTGCTCATAAAATGGTGAGATCTTGGCAAAGAGGTGACCTAGACGACCTCAATAAAAATTGAGCACTATCTACATAGTCATGAATGACCTCATCTAAATGTAGTTCAAACATATGACAAGGTATAATAGGATGGTAAAGTGACATAAAGGGTAAGGCAAATGGAAAGATAAGGTAAATGGAAAATATAAAAGGTGAGGTAAAAGGATATGTTCTTCTTATTGATGGGGAAATGCACATCATTATTAACATTTGATACAACCAGAAAAGTCAATCATTGAAGTTGCTAGCCCACACTTCTTATGAATAGATATTCTATCAAGACCATAATGTTGATTTGGATTTCAATAATGTTGTCGTGATCTTCAGTAGTCATTAATTCTATTTCCTTTAACCTTTGATACAAGAAGTCTTTGTATCCTCTATAAAGGAAAGTGTAGAAAATAGGTGTAAAAAATGATAGGCATAGGATAAATGGTCTGATTTAGCAATGGAATATTGGTTCATAATAGGATGTATACTGACTGGGTAAAAAATGAATATTGAGACTTTCAGTCACACACAATGTTGTTAATTTTATATTCGACATAATTATTGTTATGGTGAGGTAAAATAATTTTGAACATTCTCTTGACAGTACCACTAGATCTATTTTATTTGGGCTTGAGAGTAATTTGCATCTAATTATATTGTAGATTTTAAGCTATAATGATGTTTTATGTAATAATTTTTTTATCAAGCAGTGAAGAACCATTTTTCCCATCTACTAGCACCTTGAAGAGGTTTTCAAAAATAAATTTGTCTTGATTATCCCATAGCACCTCTAAGAAGGGTTAACTAAGGAATGTTGACTTTTGACTTTGATTGTCTTTTAGTGCCACAAACAAGGTTTCACTAGAAGATGTTGAGTTTAGAATTTTATTGTCCCCTAGCACCTCTGAAAAGGTTTTAATAGGAGATTATTCTTATTATACATGAATGTGGTCTTAGTCCCCATAATTTTTTGCACCTGAAGTGTTACCATAGATGCAGTTTAATAAAGTGTGATTCTGTCGGTCGTAATCGACACTTGTGGAAGGTGGAATGTCAATATAATGACTATGTTGGTTGGTGTTAATGGAATGATGAAAGGAATTAAAATCCTTGTAGAAGATATTAGGATAAATTTTATTGATACTAAAGTAATCATCCTCAAAAAAATTGGAAGGATAAAAAATATAGTCAAATTGATTTGTGAGGCATGTGTAACCAATTTTATAACAACCACAGATGTATTCTGATTCTGACTCAAAGGATTTTAAATCTAATGTTGAGACCAACATTGTTTGCAGTTTTCATACTAAATTTGATATCAATTTAATAATATAACCTATCTTTGATATTCAATTCTTTATCTTGTGTTGTGGCAAAGATGTTATGCTGAATGCTTGGTATTGGAGAAGTAATGACTTATGATGACATAATGGGATCTTTAGAAATAGGTTAAACTAAGAAGGACTCCACATAGATTGGGTCATCAAAGGGAGGCTCCTTAAAAATAGGACAATGTTCAAGGTAATGATTTTTTCAAAGGTGAATATAATCATTATGGAATGACTCAACAAATATTGGCTTGTCAAAGTGAGACTCTTGAACCAAAGGGAAAGGGCCAATAGGCAACTCCATAGAGACTAGCTTATCAGAGTGAGGATCCTTAAAAAAAGGTCAATGGTTAAAAGTTAATTCAACGTAGGTTAACTCATCATAAACAGGTGTTTCAACAAAAAATTGCATATTGTTTGGTTGTCTTGGCCTTGGTTTAACCTTGGTTATAAACTATCAATTTTGAACACATTTTGGATTTTAAAAAATGGATTTTGGAGATGTAATGATTGGCTTTCTTGCATCTTGAATTTTATATGGTACAACATAATTAACACTAGATTAGTAACAGCTTGTGGTTTAATAATTGGGTTTTTGAAAATTAGATTATCAAATAAGGGATCAATAAAGACTAGCTTGTCAAAGTGAAGTTCCTCAAATATGGGATCAACAAATACTGATGATGGGCCTAAGATAGTAACTTTAACACTCATAGTCATGATTTTTCAACATTATTATCATAATGATCAATCATATCTTGAAAGGGTGTGGAATGGTAATCCTCAGGTGAGGTGAAACTTGGTTGGCAATGCAGGCCAAAGTAGGACAACCTAAAATAGTGACCTTTGGGTGTTGTGGATGTTGATTGCTAACATAGGCTAAAAGAAGAGGGCATAAAATGGAAACCTTTTGGAACTGTAGGGATTTTTTACTAATGTAGGTCAAAGGAGGAGGGCCTAAAATGGTAAATTTTGGGTATGATGAAGCATGGTTGCTAACACAGGCCAAAGGAGGAAGGCCTAGAATGATAATATTTAAGCTCATTGAAGCATGGTTACTAGTGCAAGCCAAAGGAGGAAGATGGGGTCATCATATGATAATCAACATGGATTGGTTTGGTCATTAAAAATTATCCCCAAAGAGGGTGATATAATTACATAAAGGATTCCCGCCATAAAAGGTGATATTGGTTCAAAAAAGATTCCCCTTGAAAGGGTGGTATCGGTCCAACGAAATGGAATGTGGTATGTGGGTTTAAAATGAACCCATAATTCAGCATTGAAATAGTATATTAATAAGCATGTGGGTTTAAGATGAACCATGGTTTGGCTTTGTTCATCTCATGATTAGTATGTGGTTTCAAAAAGGAACCTTGATAAGAAATTGAATGGTTGGGTATGTGGTTCAAAATGAACCTGACTTGGATTTCCTTGGCTTCTAACAATTATGTGGGTTCAAAAGAGGAACCCTAATTTGGCATGACTTAGTTCACAAAAGGTATGCATGCTCAAAAATGAACCCTAACATAAATAATTGATCCCAAACCAAATTTGGTCCAAATAGACCCGATTTGAAAGGTTTTTAGTTTGACAACACAATGACACTATGTGATAGCATATTGATATAATTAGTCAACATAACACTGACATGAGGTAAATATTTCCCAAAAATTGGATAGAGTAACACACCATCTTGGAAATGTGCAATGGACTACATGTTTGAAATTTATTATGTTGTTTTGACTTGGTTTAAATGAAAAAGGAATTTTGAACTTGAGTATGAACAAGATGACATTTTAAATATAATCAATTAATAAAATAGTCTAAATTAAAAAATTAAATGATTTAATCCCTAGTGAAGGAAGGACTGAAGAGGTTTACAAAATGTATTTAGACTCAATAGGCAAAAAAAAAAAAGAAGTATCCAAATATATGTTCCTACATTAAAACTTACAAGGTTACTTTATACCATTAGATTCCATTGATATACTCCTTCTTGAGAATAAATAAGTTGTTAATATAATAAATTTAGATGCACATGAAAAGTATGTTTTATAAGCCCCCTTTTCTCTCAAGAGATTGTAGGGTGACATGGAACTTCAGGCTACTCGTATTACACCAATACTACTCTATGACAAATGGGTTTTATCTAAAAACTATAATTCTTCACATTCTAAATGGTCCCATATGTGTGAACATACCATTTGGATCCAAGATAATTAGCTTGTTGTAAAAAGGTCTTATTCTTTTTACAACCACTATATCAATCAATTGCTTAGTATAATGTCATGTCTAGATTAAACCATTATTTTGAGGGCACCTGTTGCTAATAAAGGTAGTTTAACCACTCAAACTACCATTCCAATGTTTTATTATCTCAATTTTTATACCTCATCATGGATTGGGGTTGAAATTATACCAAGAGATTATTCTTAGGTCAGTGTTTCCCTAAATAACTCATGGGGAGGTGATGATCTCCTGCTCACAAACCAAGATTCAAGAAATAAATATAGAATGACTTTAAAGGTCATTTCAGGATTACCCAAGTCACTTGGATCTTGGGGATTTTATTTAAAACATTCCTTATATGCTTGAATTAGGTGACATAAAATAAAAAGTGAATCACTTTTGGTCACCCAAGTTATTTTAAGGGGACTGGGGGAGAACATACATGCTAAGCTTGGTTTACACAAATAACAATCAAGTCAAATAAATTTGAAACTAATTTAACCAACAAACAAATGGAATAAAGGAAAATACTCTTAAGATTCCTAAGCTACGATGATTATTCATTTTAATCCCAAATTCAAATGTGATTGAAATTTGAATTTACTTTTGTAAAAATTAAACTAGTGAAGTGTCTTATTCCTACAAAATAGAGTGTTATTAGTCCAAAAAAGGTGTAGGATATCAAAATAAAAATTTAAATTTGTTTTTTTAACTCTTTATATTTTTGACACAAGGTGATCATTATATTTTGTGGAGTGATCTCACTATTCAATAAGGTGACCTCAATATTGACATAGTAAGCCTACCATTCCACAGGGTGATATCATCATTCCTTACAGTGATCCCACTATAAATTTGGTTAAAAATTGATCTTATTAATGATCAGACAACCTTGCCATTCCAAAATTCAATATCACTGATAGACATGTTGATCTCACCGATCTACAAAAACACACATAAAATGTAAAAATCACAATAATAAATCTCTCCATTTATGTGTGTGATATCACTATTACTTAGGGTGATCTCACTATTCCACAAGGTGATCTTGCTGATGTTTAGGAGGATTTCATCATTTATAGGGCAATCTCACTATTTGGTTGAGAAGATAAGAAACATGAAAATTAGAAGAAAAAGAGAGTAAAATAACCTCAAAAGAGGGCCTGAGTGCATATTTAGAAGGGTAAAATGGTACGTGAGATGCACGGTCCCACTGGGTGTGCCAAAATGTAGAGTAGGATTATAAATCAATTTAGTTCATGCATTATTATAGAAAATTCAAAATAAGCATAGAGAACTTAATGTGATAAGCCTACTCCATCAAAGGATGATGTTAATGAAATCAAGAAACTAATTATGAAAGTAAGAAAAGAAATAGATTTCAAATAGTCGATCTCCTTAAAAAATGCTCAATAAATGTGCTTATGCTCATATTTGGTGGTTCTAGTATTTGTCAATACAGTTTAGAGTGCATCTCTATCATCTCTTAGTTCATGAATGGAATTGGATCCTAGATTTGGTCAATTTAGGGGAATTAGTGAGGCTTCTGTAGCACTATTTATGCATAATAACATTACATAACTAAATCTTTTTAAAGCTATTTCTGCATGATAACATTACACAGTTCAAGTTTAAAATTTATGTCCATGGTTCATGTATTTATAGCTTTTCTAGAAATGTTGAGAATCAATCATGACCATCCATATTGAGATCAAGACGTGTGGTCAAGAATTAATTCAATTTTAGAGGCTCAAGGCATTAATACTGCAATTAATAAACATGGCTTACAAATCCATCTATTTGTTTGATATTTGCATTTTGCGTGTTAACAATTTTTAGGGTGATGTCATAATTTCATATATTTTTTGTGATGTCATGACTATGTCATCAATCTAGATTTTATAAAAATAGAAATCACTAATTAGCCATGGACATTTTGACTATGCATTTAAATGGGTTGAACCAGTTAAGTACCCCTGATTAGGTTAATTTACATTTCTATAATTTGGATAAGGTTATCCCATATAAGTGGTAAAAAAATGTCAGTTTATAAGTCACAAATTGATTGGAGAATAATTAGAAGGTGATGATTGCATACAAGATAATTCTCTATTATGAACATATTGATGTGAATTAGGAATTTCACATGATGTATGCACATGAATCAAAATTTTTAATTGTTTTAAGGCTTAATTTACATTATTTTCAAGAATTTATTCTAACAACCATTTAAACATTAAAGTGTTGTTAGAATAAATTCTTGAAAATAATGTAAATTAAGCCTTAAAACCATTAAATTTTTTGATTCATGTGCATACATCATGTGAAATTCCTAATTCACATCAATATGTTCATAATAGAGAATTATCTTGTATGCAATGTTTATATGGTAAAAATGGGGTGTCTATAGTATTCATGTTTCATATTAACTATATCAACATTGTTATTGTCAAATACAATATTGTCAATAATTTCATCAATGTCACCCCAAATACACTTTATGTGATTACTAAATTTGGCTTCATTTTTTTCAATGTCTTTTTCCTAGAATGCATATGTAGATCTCCATGTATCAAAACCATGTTTTAAAAAATTTTCATTTCCTATAAAAGGTATATATAATAATAGTTTTTCCCTAAAATTATTTTCAATGTCAAAATGTTTATTATCTTTCACGTATCAAATAACATACAACCTATCCCACACCCATTTATTTTTATCATTTTTTTGTTATTCAGAGACAATTAGCATGGCAAATATTTGCTAAAGCTGGTGGCCATTGAAGATAGTCTTCTATTATATATTTTCATATTACATCCTCTATTTCATTAGGTTCATGTGTCGAAAGTATTGGAGGTTTTAGGATGAATGTGCATTCATCTGGTGGGCTTATATTTATGAATATACATTTCCTAGAACAATTATTCAATGTCAATGACAAAGCTATATGAACAACTTACTGAGTAGATATTTGTTATCTATTAAGCCATGTGTTTCCAAGGTTGCATATCATTTAAATGACATCTATATTTATTTATTTATGTTCTTTGTGGATTCATTGATATGCTGTTGTCATTGACATGTTGATTTTTGTCATATAGGATGTTTAATAAGATGTTATAGTAAAACCATTAAATAAAAACTGGGCATCTATATTTGTTTTCCACAAATTAGGCATTTTTTTATACAATCTATTTGTACATGCATGCAAAGGGTTTCATTTCAACAAAATTGTTGGTTGTCTAAGTATACTATGTATTGCTTGTATATATTCACCTTCATTTATTTCTAATTCTGCTAAAAACAAGTTAAATGTTATAAAATTCTCATAACTTTTATTCTCCAATATTTTTTAGAATGTGTATTGAGTTTTTGATAACAAAGTCATCTTTCTCAATAGATGGTTCAAGGATAATTGTTTTTCACATTGAAAAAATATGGAAGTTGTATTTGCAATGTGGCTTTGTATTTTTTCTTTTACAGATTTTAGTATGGTGATGTTCATGTAATATTGATATGCTTGAATCAAGTGTATTTTCATCACAAGATATATAGTTATTGACATATCTAATAACTTCAAATTTTTTATCTTTTCTATAAATTGGAGAATATTTGATCCACACCATAAAATGTGTATGTTGACTTCCTCAATTTTAGAACTCTGTAATTAAAAAATGATCTTGAAATTTTCAATAGAATCATTTATCTTTGTATATCATTTTTATCATTGCCTTTATTCTATGTGTATAGTATCATTTACATGTCATAGGATCTTTTAAAATCAAGAAATTATCATTAATTGTATTAGATGTGTTAGTTTTTTTGTTTTTCATTCTTTTTCATGTCTTTTATGTAATTTGCACAATGTGTTTATAAGAAGTTTCCAAACATGTTCAACCCTAGTTAGTTTAATGAAAAATGTTGGTGTCCCTAATTAGCAAGTCATTGTAAATGTGTTTTTCCATAGCTAAGGTAAATAATCTGACAATATTTGTATTTTTTGAAATCAATATATCCAATGTCAGATTTCTATAGTTTTTCTAAGTTTCATATATACTTTATGTCTCCTTCCAAAATATTTCATCCTTTTAGTTTCCATTTTCTAATTCTCACCCACATGGTCAATGACAATTTTCATTGTTTTAAAAAAGAGATTTGTAATATGGCATGCAAATGTAGGGTCTTTATACTACAATTCTCATTAAAAAATTTCAGCATATTAAAATATAGTTGTAATGCTTTCATTATGTGGATCACCATAAAAAAGTGTTGGGAAGTTCATTTCCTAGGCATATTTGTCTTTGAATATTCCAAATGGTTGCTGGTATTATGCTGGTGTGACTTGGATCATTTTACATTGAAAGTCATGAATGCATTTTGATATTATGAATCCATGTACCATGGTCAAAGTGGAAATTCATTCTTAATCTTCATCATCTATTTCACTATCCTTTGAAGTGCCGATAATATTACATTGTCATGCACATGTAGTAATCATTTCCATTTTCTTGTAATTTTGACATTTTAAAAATAATACAATTTTTTTTTGAATAATTGATTTAGAGTATGCACATGATAATGTTTGGATGAACCCTCCCTTTTTGGTATGCAATCTTGTATCCAATTTTATTTTTGTCTCATTATTAATTATAGATGATTCATTGATCGATTGTAGAAATGTTTTTTATACTATGTCAATGTTCAATGGCACATTGGTAATCATGCCAATTAGTTTAATTTGCATCTTTTTATATCCTATTTCTATAGTTTGTTTAAAATCAATCTATAATGAAATAAGATTCTCTTCTAGATCTATTAGCATTTAGACATATGTCAAAGGTACATTTAACCAAATGTGTTGAGGTGTTACAAATTTTAGAACAATTCCATTTCTCAATGCATTATTACATTTGATGCATATTTTTTCATAACAATTCCATCTATTTGCATAAGCTTTGCATATGTTTCTTCTTTTGTTTTTTTGAAATCTACTATGTTATACTTGAAGTGTAGTTGACTAAAAAACAAACACACATGCTTTGGTTTGTCATATAAGTATTTTATAAATTTCTTTGTTGGATATGCACAATGCATTTGAACACACACAAACATGTTATTAGAGTATTATTCAATGGATGCTCTATCATGTCCTCCTTGTAATTTATGGATTTTCAATTTGCATGTTTTCCTTGATTTCATGCAAGATATTTTAGAGATAGAAAATATTTTTTAAATGTGATAGGCAATGATATGTAATTTACACTATAATTTTTAATGTTAGCTCCATATAGACATATTTATATCAATAGTTCATAATGAATATGATCTGTGTTTATTTCAAAGAAGACTATGCTATAGTTTCTTGTTGGTTGCAGGGATTTATAGTACATCTTTGGTATACACATCAACAAGCTGACCAAAGATGGAGTTTTGCATCTAGAAATATTGACATCCACTTAAAGCAAAATACACCACCCTTATTGTTAGTTTCATCAAATGGATTTGCCAGGTTTATAATATAGTTTTGCCAACTTCAAAATTTTCTTGTGTTTTGTATTGATATGGAAGGTCAGTTTGTTTGGACATAAGATAATGCCTTTTTTATCTTAACTCAATATTGAATTTGAGAATGATTGTGGTATATAATGATAAAGACATTATAAATCAAATTTATAATTTGTTAATTAACAAATCCTATTGAATGAGATTTTACCATAATTAACATCATATTTAATAAGTCTATATAATCCATCACTTTGCATCTGTTGTAAAAACACTGTCCAACATTATCTAAGATATCCACACATATTAGAAAACTGAATATGCATGGACAACATCATGTATTGGATATTTTTAATGCAATATAATGGATCATAAAGATTGAAAATGGGATTCACATCATAAAAAAAGACTAAGTATGGAAGATTTTTACATTGTTCATTGAATTAAAGGTAATTCTTTTTCCTTGTGAAGGACCAAATGCATATTTGTATATTTAGCCATCTAGCTATGCAATGTATACAAAAGTTATCTCCTCACAAACTAGTTTAGTTTGAAATGGATCCATGTGATGAAAATAATTGCATTCTATGAATATACATTTATATATCATGTATCCCATACAATATGAATAAATCATGAGGATCTAATTCTAGTTTATTTGATTTAATAGTAGTTTCATCACCCATATGTAAAATGTTTAAGAAATGGTCAATGATATCATTTATTATTTCCAAAGGTGTATATTGAAAATGTAGTAGTGTTATCCCCAAAATCAGCCACTCATTTTTGTAGTCAACATGTTAACTATTTTGGTCCTGCAAGCAAAAAATGGTTTCCTTCCTTCTCAAAAATGTTCTGAGCAAAAAAATTATCCAATTACCCAAGTCTTTTTGGCAAAAAGAAATCTCTTATTTTGAAAGGTTTTTCAGTTAGGAAAATGAACAAGGAATAATTCAAAAGACTTGAAGGCATTTCCTAAAGAATTGTTACATAAGGTTCAACCTCAGAGTTCAATCGTACATGGTTCATCAACGAGGTTTAATGAGATGAAATAAACTATAGGGACCAACATTCAACCTTTTTAAACTTTTGAACTCTGCTTCAAGGTTCAAGGTTCAATGTTCAAGGTTCAACTGAATAGTTCAACCAAAAGATTCATGCTGAAGGATCAAGTGGGAGGTTCAAAGCGGTTGGCTCAAATGACATATTGAACACATAAAAATACTGTATGAATGTGACTCTTTGAAAAACATAAGTGTTGAGATGTTGAACCATTAAACTGATGAACTCCAAAAGATAGTTTAAGGTTCAAAATGGTTCAAGTGATCGGTGACGTCCCTACAGATGTCAAATTTAGGATAGTGGAATAACCGTTGATTTTCAAATAATGCAAAACCTAGGACAAACTCAGCTATCCACTGAGAAAGGAGCCAAAAAATACATTAGAAGGTGAGAAGATAGCCCTGAGAGCTCAGATCGATAGGAAGAGACAAAATATAGCAAGGAAAGAGGGAATTAAACAAAGAATCTAGAAGCATCAGTGGAAGAGTTATTCCAGTGGGTGGAATAGTCTACCAAGTGGATATCAAAGATCATTAGCATTCAATGACGTGGCCCATTTTTCTTCAATTGAGTAAAGGCAAGTGGACAATCATGTAAGTATCCTAAAGTGGAGTGGCCTTGCCTCTCAGAAGACCAGACAACCCATGCCTACGAAAGAACATTGAATATGATTTAAATGACTCCAGCATGGCCTCTTCATAGGACTCTCTCTTTTCATTACATTAAATGTAGCATGGGCTACTTGTGGAAAGGTGTGCCCAAGTATTTGAGGGAATACTATATATTGTAATCTTTCATTTTCAGATAAAGGGGGATCTCTCAATTATTAGAATCAAAACTCTACCCAAATTGAAAGGCATTTTTGAGACTTTGAGCTTAGATTGTTAATCACATTTTATCAGGTGAATGAGAAAGTAAGTGACATTTCAAACTTTTTGTTGAAATGACTTGTGTTATGTAGGAAATTGTTCTTATGTCTTTTTCCTAAATACAGTCTTATCCATTTGATCAAATAAGCAGAGCAAGTGAAAATAATCTGGAAGATGTCTTGAAGCTGGTTGTGGAGACTTTGTGCTACCATAATTGTCTTTAGATTGTGTGTTTTGCATTTCAGCACAAAGGATATTGGAAAGGCTTTGAACTACTTTTATCCTTTGTGATCATATACTCTGTTGTAGTTTTCAGAGGAGACTTTAGGCTGCACTTCATTCTACTGTGATATTAGTCCTAAATCAATAAGAGAAGTAATGAAAGACTTTGTACTTTCATGGGTTTCTTGTGGATCTAGTTATTACTTGGGAAGTTTTCCTGTTGTTTTATGAACATTTCTGAAAAAATAGAAATAGATTCAGTTATTACATAGGATTTTTCCTTTACTTTGTGAACATCATTTCTGAAAAAAGAGAAATGGATAGTGTGATTCTACCTCCCAGTTAGTATTTAGTATAGCTTTAGTTTATAATAATTTGTAGGGATCCTCGTCTTGCTGAGAGGAGAGATTTATCTGATCATGTTGTGATTGATATAACAATTTTGTCTTCAGTTAGTTAATGACAAAATATTCACCCAACTAGTAGCACATGAAATGTATGAAAGAGGTAATAAAAAATATTGTCCTTAAATGATTTACCTAAAAAAATATGTTGTTTACTAACAACATCATTAATGTTACTATATTATTTTCCAATTCCTTATCTATAGTATTCTATAATTATTAGTTTTGGTAGTGTTTCATCATACTATCTCTTATGTTTATTGAGATTAGAGGCCATTACTTTTTTGGGAAAAAATTTATAGATATATGGTAAAGTATGAAGCATATGTTTGCTAGTACACAAACCTATTTGTTTTTAGTCCAGTGAACTATTCCAAACACATGTATATAAAAAATATAATATTAACTAAATAACTAAGAAAATGACATAGATTTCATAGAAAAAAATTATAATGATATTTTTTGCATTGTTCATGGCTAATTAGTATAGGCATACTATAATGTGCATACTTATAGTTAACTAATACAACAACTTGATTTCTAGTACAATGCACAACTATGAGAAAATATATAGAAGAAAATGTAGTAAGGTTAATCTAATAATTGATAAAATTGATGCACATATATTGGATCAAATAAAAATATAAGATTATGTTAATAACTAATAAAATGAAACATGTAAAAGCAAAAACAAAAAAGGATGGCATTTCATATGAGTGAAAACTAGATGTAGAATCTATGAACCATAATAAATTGATAGATTATAGATATATGTAAAAGAAAAAATATGGCATTTCATATGAGTCAAATATATACACTCAATAATAGGAACATATCTACAAATCAATATTATCAAAAATTTACATTATATGCAACAAACTGTCATTTTGAAATGGGCTGAAAGGTAATCAACCCTATTGACTACAAGCATATCCAACTATCAACTCAACTTCCTCTACATATTTTAGGTAGAAACATAGTCATAAAATCTATAAGTTTTTTAATGTAATAACACTTGTTTCATGCATATGGTAAAAATGTAAAATCTAGGTTTATATGGGTAAAATATAGTTTGATTCATTTCAGGAATAAACTTTTAATGCATAATTAATTTTTTGCAATTATATTTCAAATTTCAATGATACATTTTGTTAAATTTTTTGTATTCTAATACAAAGGACTCATTTACCTAATAAGACTAGTTGAGTCCAAAAATAAATGAAGATAACATATCACAAACTTTTGTGCCCAATGAATTGAAGGTTCATTCTATACCAGGGATGTTTTTCCATGATAACATTCAACCAAGAATAGATATTTAAAGTTATTGGTCAAGGTTCAGGTAGACAAATCATGTAAAAGGTGTTCCATAACAGAAAAAAACAAACATCATATTGATTCAGATATTTTTCCATGCAACTCAGAACTATACACCCAAAAAAAAGGATTACACTATCGTGCAAGCTAGTTATATTATTTATGTTCTTAAAACCATTAATATAAACTACATATTACATAAAATATCAACAAAAACATAATTTACAGCTACATAATTTAAATATGAAAATATTTAAATATCTTAGTTTTACCCTAAATGCTAAATAACACATGTATGGACATATTTCAAATAATGTTGTTTAAATAGCAATAAGAAAATTACTAAGAAATCCAAGTTGAGAGATTCAAGTCACTTGTATACCAAATCATGTTTCCAAACATCGATTAAGGCGAGTAAAGTATTTTTCACGTATTTTATTCTTTGGGCTTATGTTTTCTTCTCTCTTAAATTTATTAATTTTATTTGTCACAAGGACATACCTCAATTGAAACCACATTTATTATTCTTGCACAATTTTAATATAATTCTATTTTTATTGAAACTATATGCATAAATTTAATGTTCCAGTTATACGTACAAATAAATTTAAATTATAGTTATTTATTTTGCATAGGGTATGATAAAAAATACTATCATTTTTTAATTCAGACTATATTTTTTTAGCAATGATGTATGATTTATTTAATAATAATTTGAAGAAAATAAATGATCTGCAAAAAAGAAACATATACAATGTATATTGGTTGAAATAAATAAATCTTAAATTTATTAATTTTTTTCATGGGAGTAAATTATTTTTCACTTATTATATTCTTTGGGCTTGTATTTTTCTCTCTCTTAAATTTATTAATTTTTTATTTATCTCAAGGATATATTTCAATTGAAACTATATTTATATTATCATGTAGATGTATGATATTTTTTTTTTTTGAAATTTTATATACATAATTTTAATGTTCCAATCAACTGTACAAATAAATTAAAACTGTAGTTATTTTTTTCCATAGGTGTATGATATATATTTTTTTAATTGAGACTATCTTTTTTTTTGGTACTGTTGTATGAGTTATTTAAGAACAATTTAAATAATATAAATAATCTGCAAAACAGAATAAACATATACAATGTATATTGGTTGAAATAGGTAAATGCTGATGTATTACATAGCTCCACATTCAATTTAAATTAGCCTTTGTGAGTTGTCATAGTGGTTTTAATCTATTTATCTCACAATATTTAATAGTTTGGTAGTCTATAGGGGACTACACATTTAGTACTTTTAAAATCATGCATTCTAAAAAATATGAATAAACTTATAATAAAAGTACTATTTTATAAATAATATTTACAATGACATTGAATCCACAAGAATATTTTCAAATAACACCCCTAGGAATATTCTATTATTTTTTTGAAAAAACTTTAGGAAAAATTTAAAATTATTAAAACCATATGCATTTAAAAAAATGATTGGTTGAAACAAAAGTGATTAATTGAAAAGTGAAATGAATAGTTTCTATCTTAGTAAGGACTAATAAACTACAAAAAATTTGATATTATTATAAAGGATAATAATGTGAGCCTTAATTAATTATTTTTTAATTGATTACTCATAATAATGTACCACTTTATTAATTTCAAAGTTAGTTAAAATTATTATGTTTTTTATTTTTTATATTGTAAAATATTTTACAAAGACTACACATTCAAAGATGAGAACTTTAAATTGAAACCAAGCTCTACTAGTCCATCACCAAGAGAATCAAGGTTCATGGTATAAGTGCAATGTTAAGATATAAAAAATTCACATAGAAATGACAACACTGAAACAAAACAAAATAGAACATATAAAATATAGGCCACATAGCATATTCAGATGATATAATATCCATTAAACTAATTGTAGGTGAACCACTATCACCCCTAGGCTCTTTATGTTCCACAGGGCCCTTATGATGCTAAGGTCCCAACTCAAGAACACCCACTAATGGTAGGGACCTTTCAACCCTATTAAAAATCATGTGCATATTTGAGGACATTACATAGTTCCTTAGCTCTTCATCATCAACTAGTCTACCAAAATCAATCACTTTTTTCAATTGAGCTATAATGTTATTAATACAATACTCAATTCGAGCACTATAATAAATTGACATCAACTAATAACCACTACTCAGTATAATACCAATGATTGCATCTACATTATCAAACTTGAAAACTAAGACCATATAAAAATCCAATCCAACACTAGCCTACAAGCACCTAGGACCAACATTATAAAAAGCCTCCCTTGCCTCTTTCTGAGTATAAATCCAAGCGTTTGTGTTTGCCTTGTATAAATTAGAAGACAAAAAGCATTTAAGAAAAATTATTTCATCATATTGTCCAAATAAATAGTCCATCAATTCCCATTCATATTTTGTCAACTATACTTTAGAAACAGTCTCATGAGTAGTCCTCCAATCAGGCAAGTTAGACCATTTGGGAAAACCTCCATTATCCAACAAGAAGCAAGAAGAGATCTTCAACATTCTAGTGTGTAAAAGTTTTTTCAATTTATCTTGAGGATTCTAAAGATGAAGGAAAATATGTAAGGAAAAGAGTTTGTAGATAACATAAATGATGAAATTAGTAAGCAACCTTACTTAAAACTAAAAAACTTCCACATTTATTTGTTTCCACATAAACCAAAGAACCTTAGTAGAGAAAACTAGCCATGACTCATGGAAAAACATATGGATTTTTTTGAGAACGTAAACAACCAAAATCAATAATATACAATGGTACTTCACAATCAAATAAATAGGACTAATATTTGAGACATTATTTCCAAAGATTAGCATAAAAAGGAGAATAAAAAAACATGTTCAATAATTTTGAACTCCTCATAGAACAAACAATAAGGATGGTGAATTATATTTTTAAAAATGATAGACCCAACATCCAAATTATTAAACAAAAACAACAATAAAACAACATGATTTCTTGGGCTAGAAAGAAGAATATCAATTGACATTAAAATGGATCAACCAACTACACAAGTGGTAACACACATGCCACATGTGATTAAAAGAATTAGGAAGGGACATTTGGTAAATGCAAATTTATCAGGCATCATCTTCATAGAATATTTATGTAAAGTCAAGCCATTTAATAATTTAATATTATCCCATAATCCACTTGATTCGTAAAAAATATCAACATTATAATCAGACTTGAGAACTTCAAAAAGGAGGGTGGAAGTTTTTTTCTGAGAAGAGGGAATATGAAATTTATTATAAATCTTATCAAAATAATCCAAATCATCATGGAAAATTAGGTACTTGAAATTGTTTAGGACCTTTGAATAATAGACATAGGTATAACATCCCCTAATCAAAGCTAAAGGCCATCTATTGACAAACAGATTATACTAGATTGACCTATACCCTTAACATCTAGCACCTAAGCCATTAAAGGCAAATGACAATGATATAAGGTGTTTAATTGATTCTGAGGATTTCCAAATTGAAGAAAAAAGATATCCTATCACTTTAATTAAAAAGGATCTCACAAGAAAATTAGATATGTGCAACCCTTTCTAGTTTGGTTTACCTCTAGGAAAACTTATGGAAACATTATTTCTTATCAACACTTCCCACGGTTCATCTCCCTTCAGGGCTCTAATTATCCATTTGACATCCAAAGTTATACTTTGAAGGTGAAGATATTTTAGGCCCAACCCAACAAGTTTTCGAGGGACACCAAAAAATTTCCAATCTACTGCATGCTTTTTTCTGAGACCCCTACTATTAGACCAAATAATATACCTTACAATTTTAGGGAGCATGTTAATTTGAGTTATACTAAATGTCCAATAAGTGGCATGTAGATATTATATGAAGAAATAAATCTTGGTCACACTTGAATATGCCTCGATAGCGATAGGTGATTCCCATGCTATTTGGATATCTTCTTATTGATATTTACCTACAACCAATCCCACATCTCTTTGATGACATGAATAAGAACAAAAGGGATGCCAAAATACCTAACCAAGTGGTTAGGTTATTTACACACACACACAAGACTAGATAAGCAATTTGGGTGCTTTTCATTGCAATCAATCATAAAAGATTTATCAACAGTAACTTTAGAGCCAAAGTTAGAGAAATAAATGTCAATCCTAGATTGAACTTGGTTGAAATTATCCTTTTTAATTTACATAAATAAATAAGTATCATCAAGAAATAAAACATCAAAAAGTTCAGAGTTGTCTGGTAAAGAGAGACCTTTAACTAAGGGGCCAATCATAGATCTTCTTAGAAGATATTATAAGCCCTCAATAACAAGAAAAAATAAGGATGGTAAAAAAGGGCAATCTTATCTAATAGACCATTAAATCTCAGATGATTGAGTGAGTTCACCATTTACTTCAATAACAATAGAAGCATCTCTAAAGAGAATATTAACCATTCTACAAAATCTATACTAAAACTCAAAAGCTTTCAACACCATGTCAATAAATGAGCACTTAATCTTGTAATAAGGATTTTTAAAATCAAGTAAAATCATACCCATATTTTGATTAGAGTCAATATCTCATTACATACCTTCCCAACTTCAAATTAGATTATCTAAAATATATATTCCTTTAACAGAACATGTTTGTGTCTCAGAAACATTAGAGGGAAAGAAATAAAAAAACTCTTAGCTAAGATTTTAGCAAAAATCTTATAAGATACATTCAACAGGGTGACATGTCTCCAATTTCTAACCTGAGTGTGGTCTCCTTCCTTGGGTATGAGCTTAATAACCCCTATATTAATATCTGGTTGTGAAGACCCAACCTAAAAAGCTTCCTTATACATAGAGAGGCATTCTTGAGAAATTTAATCTATATTTACCTTATAAACATCAGTAAGAAACCCATCAATCCTAGGAACCTTATCATTATTAAGAGAATCAATAGTAGATTAACCTCATCTAGGTATATTTCACTATAAAAAAGGGTATAAAGTTCTCAAAATATTTTTATAGGAGTACATTTGATAGACAATTCTTTATTTTTAATCACCTTAGGTTTTGTACCATCAAAATGAAAGAGATTTCAATAGTATAAAAAAAAGACAATTTCATCTCCTTAGGGTCATTAGAAAAAGAGCCTTCACATTCAAGCATAGAGATCTTTTGCTTGGAACTATTAGTGTAACAACCCCACTGGGTGCTAGCTACCAAAATATAATTTTTTTAAAAACACATATACTAACAATAAATTACACCAAGAGAATATCATACAAAAATACTCTAAGAGTGATAATTTTAAATAAGGACATGACATCAAATAGTCATGGATCATTAACAATATATGGAAATGTGCCATACTACAATTATATAAAGTAATAACAAATATCCAACCACTATTGGTACAATATAGTCACTACTGTTAATCTTCAATAATTAGGCAATTAAAATTCTTCATGATAATGTTCCCAATAATTAATAAATATAATACAAAAAAAAAAAAAAAAGATATAAATCTCCCTAGAGCATGAATCCCTAGACTCTCTAGTATTTGAGGTAATCTCAAGAGTGATTTCAAAATTAGTACTACTATGGGAAGGGAGAGCATCATCTGAGTACTTTTTCACACCATCTATGGACCATCGATCCCATGCACAATCTCCTATCAGGGAGTGGCCCTCCCTTCATGGATAGGTAAATAGTGATGGTGTGAGAATCTAGAGAATAACAAGTACCCATGTGAAGTATGATTTCTAAAACTAAACATGTAGGGTATCATAGAAAATCCATTCTAGTGTAAGATATCACACAAACATGTAAAGCATAATTGTCATATTAATTTAAAATTAGTTTCTAAACATACTACACCCCATGGTAACCCATATTACCATAGTCTATTATTTTAATACATAACTATTAGTTTTCTACAAATAATCATATAAAAAAGTCTTAAAACATAGAAAGATAATCTTCTTTTCAAGTAATAAGTTATAACAAAATAAGTCACAATTTATATAACATTCTATCTTAGCATTCACTACCCTCTCAGAGGTTTTATGCATGCATACTTAATGTCCTACTAACTATCACAAAACATACTATTCATAGTAATAACCAACACACATAGATATAATTATTATAATATGTACCATCTAGGTAAAATAATTTTTGATACTATAGAACTCTATGGCATCCCATAATATCATAGATAATTATGTTTGAGCACCCTATTCAAACATGAACAAACAATCTTACACTCAAATAATAATAAAGTATGGGATTATATTGCCCAAGTATACCTTAGATTATACTACAAATTAATAAAATAAAAAAAACATAATCTCTAGGCACACGTCATGATGCACGATTTTAAGATATAAAATTCTAAACACTTGCACATATTAATACTCTCATAGATTTACTACACATAAGGTTTCATTCCTATTTGCATAAATATACTAACATTCATTTATGACACAAATCAAAGTTTTACAAGATTTCACAACTAATACTTCTATGAACCTTTAATATATAACTGAGTATTACAGTCATTTCGACCTCTTTAGACATCAATATTTAGTTCTTATTATTTACTACTAGTTCTCATCATAGATGAAAACAACCTTTAACATGAAACCACCATATAAGGCATTCACAAAGATCATTTTATGAGTTTAAAATCTACACAGTGCATGCATTTCATCTTTAAATAATGATACAAATTTGAGCCTATTAATGTGCTTGCATAACACTATTGTGTTATTGATATACTACTTGTTCTCTACTAGCATTTGAAGTATAGCCATAGCATAGATTTATATCATATAATTATATCATTCATGGATATAGTATTAATTATTCAAGTGTATTACCACATAAATATTTACCTATGCTATTGTCTACATAAATTATAGCAATATTCCTAATTCTATAACACTATTCATCTCTCTATAATCTTGTATATCTATGTACATGCATCTACTGGTTTACGAAAGATTATCTTCCACCAAATAATCACATATTAGCTACCTATAGTGCATGTATAAGAGTGCTAACATAATTATGAATTTAGTCTATCAAATTATTTTAATGAGTCTCATGCTTAATGATGCTTCAAATATAGTAAATATAACCAATCACAAATTCTTAGATTTGCTATAGGGTTTTTCCATCCAAATTTCTTTTATCTCAAATGTGATAAAGGAAATTTGTTTACTAGATATACACCAAAAACTCCCATCTATGTATACTATATTAAATTTTTTAAGCTCAATTTGAATTTTCATGATGCATTCCCTAGAAATTAACTCTTGCTCAGCCTATTACATGAAATATTATTTTCCATTCAAAATAGGTAGACTCATGAAAAGCCATAAAGATATACTAACATTGGTTTTTCCCAATTAAATTGCAATATCAAAAAGCATGTGTGAAAAGATTTATTTATTTAATAACTTGATTTCGAACTACATTACAAAAATACGATTCAAAATAAAGTTCCACCCTAACACAGTTTATCATAAAGATTAAATGTAGGTTCTTTCATGTATTTACCATTTATTTTCCAAACAGAGTATTTGTAGCATTCTATCATTGATGCTGGAACAAGGGAAGGGGAAATACAATATTTAATACAAACTTAGAACTTATAACTTCTAACTAATCCAATACAATGATCCAATTTCTTTGAACAAGCTGGAAAAAAATACAATGATCCAATTTCTTTACATAATTTGAATACTATAACACAATGAATTATTTCTATGTATAAGCTGAATATAACTTTATTACAATCAAATCGTATATATATATATATATATATATATATATATATATATATATATATATATATATATATATATATATAGGATTTGATTGTAATAAAGTTATATTCAGCTTATATATATATATATATATATATATATATATATATATATATATATATATATATTTCATTCACCATGATTTTATGTGATATAAATTACTCTTCTTTCTCAATAATTTACTCCTACTCTGTACTCCTTTCCATAAAATGGCCTTTCATTTCTATTCTATCTTTGGCTCACTCCTTCATCCTCTCTCCTTGTAGTAATCTCTATGTCACCATAATTTTATTTGTTTTCTTTTCTACTCCTCTCAATATCATCCACACTTTCTTTACCTTCTTTTTATAATAATTTCCTCTATCTCTTTTTTTCCCTTAAAATCTTAATATGAGTTTCCTTTAGAATCCTAACTTGTACATGTAATATGATTATTATTTTCCAAAATTAATTAAGATTATTATAATTTCCATCTTCTTTTCTTATTTTTATTCTTTCATGCAAAAATATTTTAATGTAACATTTAGCTCCCAAATCCAATACTGACACTTCTCTTGAGCTTTCATTTAATGTTATAACTTATGCATGATAATATTCTGTGTTCAAAGTCATGTAATTCACTAAGTTCACTTAAGTCTAAATTTATACCTTCAGTTCTCAAAAAACCCATGCTTTGGCTTATAGTTAAATTTTCTTAATTTAATTTAATCCTGAGTTATCTCAATAAAAAATTAAATTAAACTAATTAATAATCAAATTATTTTAGGATGACCATTAAATACCACATGATTCATAGCCAACAACCTTAATATCACAAGTGTTCTATGGTTAATACAATTATTAATACTTTATACAAAAAGACACCAAACTAAAATAATGATATTTATCAACTATCATTTAATCCTATCACTATGTTAGACAATCCTACTTAGTGTAAGTATTGATAACATTTATCATAAGATAACATTGTCTGATAATATCTATGTACTATAAATATTCATTATATCACACAATTCATATCATCATAAGCATCAATCAATACTTGATTATAGCAGAATATATTAGAACTCACTATATAAATCAAACAAAGAGTCAAACAAGTTATTGTACTATGATGTGTGTGTTGGGTTAGTAGAAATTTCTTTGTCATCCCCCAATCATCCCATATATACCATCCTATCTGATCATGCTTTCCATCCATCATGTTCTGAGGGTAGAATCAATTTTGCATCCACCTCATGATAAGTAGGTAGTTAGTCCAATCATTATATATAAACAAAATTAATGATGCACAACTAACAAATATACATCCATAATATATATAGATAAGAAAGTATAATTATCACATCATGTAAACTAATCAACATATCACTATCACATTACCAGTATATGCCATAAATCTCAAATCAAAGCAATAATAATCAGATGATAACCACAATAATCTATGGATTCAAAGGTTATAATAGTTAGGGTGAAATCAAGATGTTACAATTAGCCTAAATAAACTTGAAGAAAAAATTTGATCCTTTGTTTCCAAGCTTGATCCAATTCAACCTAGAATGAATTTGGGCACCGATGGAGATGAGGGCTTGATGTCAATAAAGTGGATGCTTAAGCAATGAAAGTTTATCAATAAGCAAATCATTATTCATGTCATTTTGGATAGAAAGATCCATAGAGATCATTTTTTCTTGGGTAACCAATGCTATTATCCTTTTATTGTCTTTAAACTGACCAAATCTTCTATAAAATTTCTTTGACAAATACATGAAAGAGTTTTACCCATCAATAATGGAAGAGGATTTTGAGGTTGTTTTGCATATATTCGATGAAGCACAAAAACCATCTCTAAAGTTAGCATCCTGAAGGTGACAGATATATAATTTATATATCTCATTTCAATATGAGGATTTATCCTTCTCATTTTTATTCATAGAGAAGTTAATCTCAATTGGGTGATGATCAAAAATAGTAAAAGGGAGAACCTTGATAGGGTTAGAGTTAGCCTCTTGCTTAATGGAGAAAAAAACCTTATTCAAAAAGAATTTGTCAAGCCTAGATCATAACCTTCTATTGTTATATTGGTTATTACACCATTATCTTTTTAAAATTTGAAGAGGGTCAAGCAACTTGTGTATCCTTTAAAGGTTAGACTGGAAGAAAATTTCATTTCCCTTCCAAAGGAACGAGACCCTAACCTACTTGTCCTTTTTCACCACAACCATGTTAATGTCTATCCCTTAAGGATCCATGAGATATATCTAAGGTGAGAAGCGAATACTTTTCATAATTTTTATTTATTTCTATAATTGTTATAGGCATAGACATTATAATGTCCAAAACATTGTTCATCTTTCTCAATTATAATCCACATAGCTCTTTGACAAGGAGATGAGCCATGACCTAACACAAACTCAACCCACTCTAGATGTATGAGGATGGAAGAACCCCCTCTATGTTTATAATGATTTGTTTAAAAGTGTGGGTCCCTTAAACAAAATAAAATTAAGTATAGAGTCAAGTTTAAACCCAACTACTTTAGTTTTATGTAGGAAAAGGAAATAAATATCTTCTCTTGATTTCCTGAATTTTTTGATGATAGGATTGTAGTCTGGGGACTCAAGACCCCTCACTTGCAACTGATACCCTTTATAAAATAATATAGAGGGGGTTACCTACATAGGCAAACTTGAGGGCTTAGACCCTCCCTTATTATGATACAACATTGTAAATCATCAACTGAAAGGACTCCATTTTCTGGGCTTGTTGAATGAATCTCTAGTCACCAGGATAAGAAACTAACTATTGTTTAAACTAATTTTAAGCCTTTTATATCTTCTTATAACCTTTATAGGAAGCAATAAATTCTCGTAAACAATACCCAATGGGGCCAAGTGCCCCTGGTTAACAAGATTCAAATCCTTACAGACCAACTCAGGGGAGATTTCCATGGGGGAAATAGATTCAGGGCACTCTTTCATAAAATGTGACATCAAGGTATTAGGGGTAGATGAAAACATTTCATTGGTCTTGGCTATAATGAAAATTTATTCTTCAGATACCCTACCTTCATAGAGCGGGATAACTTATTCATGAATAACACCACCCTCTACTTGAATAAAAGAATCAAGGGAACATCAGGGGGAATGCAATACAAGTAACATCCTCTATCATATTTTTAAGGAGGGAGATAGGAGGAAGATCATAAGATTAGTGGTCTATTGCATAGGCTATCTTAAACATATCATCTGAGCTATTATCACTAGGAATATTTTCTAACAACACCCCACCTAGGATAGGAGGGGATGCACTGCCTTTATCAAAATTGATGTCAAAACAATGATTATCTCTTATTAAAACCTTCTTAGTATGTTCAGGAAAATAATCTCTAGGATAAAAAACATCCTAAGGCAAAGGTGTTGTTTTCACTTTTCTTTTACTCATATTCACATCCTTATTAAAGAATGGATAATTTTTCTTGAGATGCCCATATTTTCTACCAAAAAAAGAAAGTATTAAGGCCACCCAAACCCTTAATGGAGCACTAAAATACAACTCTTTTTAAGTGAAAAACTAGGGTTTTAGTGAATACATCTAGGGGATTTAAGGAGATTAGTCCCCTAGAATTCATATGGGCAAGAGAACTCCAGGTGTCTTCCATTATCAAGACATCTCCCGAGAGATTAAGATTCTTAGGAAGAAACTTCCATAGCTAAACATGAACATTTTTAATATCAATCCATCATGGAGTTGATTTAAAGGCTAAATTCATACAATCCATAGAAAGATTCCATGGGATAGCTTTTAACATGGACTGTCCAACATTCGATAGAGATTTACTAATGGGTCTTCTATGCATGTTCAAAATTTTAAAAAGAACCATAAAAACCCCTTGCTTAAACATTGTACAAAATGTAACATACATACCAATTTTTCCCCCACATAGAATTAATCCAATTTTCTAAAAAAATCCTTGAGGGTAGCATATTTTTCTTAAGGCACACAAAAAAAATACCAACATTTTTTAGTAGAGTTTCTTCCAACTATAAATCCATATCGATTGATTCATTAGGGTACAAAGAAAGGGTCTTTCCTAGGCAAGGAGGCTTACCAATTTCTATCGAGCACTAGTTGTAAGGTTCATAGGGGGAAGAGTGCTCTCTACAAAGTTTGAAAATGGATCCATCTGAATGATTCGCTGCTTCTTCCTGCCATAGAACCTCACTAATTTTTTTTTCCCGTAGTTAGTTTATCCACCTATTTTTGGTCTAATTTTTCTTCAAAACTTTTGAAAGAACAATATTTGTTATCTGGTTGGGAACCCACAAGGTCATTAATGGCTCCATATTTCAAACCATCAATCACACATGCATGGTTGTCTCCATTGGCCTCACCCATACACATTCACAATGAATGCATAAGAAACTTACTTTACCAAACATGGCTCATGGGTCGAGGAAAAAGATGCAAGTGGCCAAGCTAAACAAAAAATAAAATAAATGGAAGAAAAAAGGAAAGCAAAAAGAACACAAGTGTTAAAATCCAAAAAAAAATAAAAATACAAAGCTACCCAACTAGATTAGAAACCAAGGAAAGTCGAAGACCAAAGTAACAAAGGTGTCTAAGGCTGTAAATTAGCAAGATCAAGGGATTGAAGCACATCAATGGAAGATGACTATTCATCTTCCACTTATAGAGCTCCAAAACCTTTCATTCTCTACTTGGAGCTTCTTATCTCCAAATTATGACAGTTAATAACTTTTGACAATGTAATATTTTATTACTTTTTATAGTAAAATTTGAATTATTACAGTTTAATGATTTTTAACAATGTAATATTTTATAAAAAATTTATATTTTAACAACTTAAAATCTAAATGACATCCAGTAAAAAACAATAATAACACTTTTTGACTAATTCTTATGATTATGAAGAAAAATATAAAAAAATTAAATCCTTTACACTCAATTCTAGTGATTGGATTATCTTTTGAGAAGCTTCAGTATAAATGTACACAATAGCTACATCCAGTTGGAAAATAATAAAATTGCATCTTATATTGTGAGGTGGAATACTTGATAATGCAATAACATACAGCGCGGACATGGATATTGATTGAAAATGTCACTATAAATAGAGAAGAAAGCCATCACCACAAATCGGTTCTATATGTATTTATTCATCACGGTGTTCTCCAATAAAGCTCATTTTTTAACTTTATTTATTTTTTATGAATTGAAAACCACCATCACATTTATTAATAAGATAAGATGGCAAAACTATAGCATCGAAAAGTATCAAAGTCAAAATATAGACTGTTTAAGAAAACAAGTATGAAGCAGAAACTGATGCTGCTGCATGTATTTGATTCTTCAGCTACATATATTTTATATGGACTCTTAATTCAGCATATTTGCAATTAAATATGCTATCTCCATTGATAGGAGATTTTTCTGTGTTGTTCTTATTATAGTGCTTACTTATGAGACTTTGTATAGCTAGCACCATTATATAATAGTGCTATTTGATTAATCTTATTTGTAATGGGGATTAAAAAATAAAAGTGTAGTACACATTAAAACCTTTTGAGGAGCACCTAACAATTTGGTTCTATCTCAAGAAATAATACTAACAAAACTGCATATAACTTTATAACCATAGAACTTACAAACAGAGCTGGATATAACCATAGAAATTACACTAATTTATTGCATTGCACCGCCAAATAAATGGTTAACTATTGAAAAATAACAACTAAAAACTTTACAGTTAAGCCCACACAGAGGTAAAATATTAACATATTGGCTATTTTCCTTAGGGATGTGATTAGTAGGTAGTCAGCTTTCTCTTCTTTATCCGCTGATGTTGTCTCTAATACAATTCAACATAGCTGTATATTATTGATCAACTAGTATGATGTTAAACATGGTCAGCAATAAGAGCATTCATTGCAATCACTTTAGCAACCTTTGATTTCTGCATCTGTACTATTTGAATAGATAGATCAAATTCATCAGCAATCTTTTTGTTCTGAGGAAGTTCGGTAGATGGAGGTAAAACAGGATTTGAGTTTCTGTAGATGATGTAAACAGTGAGCTGAATTATTCTTAGAAGGAAACCAAGGCCATTGGGCACCTGAAATATGTTTAAAACAAAATCAGAAAAAGGTTGCCTTGCAAAAACAAAATTAATTCGATACATAAAAAAGAGCAAATCAGAAAATGGGACCATAGTCCTTACCAAAAAAAATATATATAAATGAAAATGGCAGTAGGAAATGAGAGAAGCTTACAGCTACGAAGATATCCTTAGTGATTAGAGAGTATCCAGACCAGACAAATGCGTTTAAGGTGATGAATAGGGAAGTTAGAAATGGCATGTACTCGACACTTTTGGTTCTGATAATAAGCCCCTGAAATAACATTAATATCATCAACATTCATGATAGGATCATTTGAATTGCTAATAAACTTATATTAGTTTTTTTGGGCTTTTTGGTAGAGATTTATTGTACACTTTTAATAGCAATCTAAAATAAACAAAAAGGATAAGAATGAAGACCTACCACAACAGCTAATGGGGAAGCATACATAAAGATGGAAAGGATCACACATAAAATGCCTGCCACTAACTGTCTGGAGGGTGTGTGTGCAGCACAAAAACTATAACTGCAACCAGCACGACGAAAGCCATCGTCATTGCTATGGTCAACCGCAGTGTTTTCATCTGGAAGAATAAATTAAAGGAATCTGTCTCAAAAAATTAACATTACATTTTTGTGTTCATACATGAAATCTTAATTAATGGTGTTTAAAATCTAGGAACTACCTTTGAAATGAAAATCTCATAGGTGGCATAACGTGTTACCTTATTCTTCGTAGATGCAAATATTAGAAAAGACAGAAGATAAAATATCTCCAAAACAAAGCTTGCACCGTTGATTGTGAGCAACAAAGTGTTGTGGGGTTTAGCAAATGTCGCTCCATAAAATACCCAAAGAGCACAGGTGAATAAGGTACACACATATGGAAGCCCAGAGTACTCTTGGGTAGACTTGAGCTTGTATATCCCTCAGAATGTTACCCTGCAATTTGCAAATCCAATAATAAATATAGAAGCATTTACTTTGATCAATATTGCCTGATCGCAGTATATATGTCAGTAATGAATCTATATTTCATCAGTTTTCAGTGCCACGCAATCATAACAAGAATTGTTGGTATCGAAGGCATTGACTCAAAGAAACCTGATTAACACAGTACTTACATAGGTGACAGGAAAAGTGCCAGGGAAGTTACATTTCCTGCATCACAAGCCACCATAGAGCATTAGTCATGATGAGTCATGTTTCACAATAGTTTGCACTGTCATTAAAATCCAATTAAACACAAGACTCTTGGCTGCCCAAATAAATCGCAGTCTACATACAAACGAGCATCAAATCCACAAAGACACCACAAAACTTGTACACCCAAATGAGCAACAAGTCCAACCACTACACAATAAAACCTGCACATACAAATAATCACCAAATCCAATTAATACAATATAAGACTCGCACGTACAAATGATCAACAAATCCAATTTATACATAACCAAGACTTTTACATGTACCATAAAAAGCAAAACGAGCACCAAATACAACTAACGCAAAACAAAACCAACATCCAGTCACGCAATGTAAATACCCACACAGAAGAATGCAATGCAATCAAAAGCACTCTTTTGTGGTGAATGCAAAGAAAGCATGTTTGTTATGATACAATGCAATAAATTGTGGAGTTCTGTTAGAACAAAAACAATCATGAATCAGAGTTACAACTACAAATCGCCATTTCTATTTCCAAACGTTTATGACAATTCCTGTAGTTTACATTGTTCGTCTGTGACAATTCCTGTAGTTACTTACAGAGTGTAATCATGTCTGCTACAATCCCATCAATTCAATCAACGTGTTTGTACTATACCAAGCAACTTTAAGCATGTTTATCCGACTTAAGACCTACAACAAAAAATTGTACAAATTCTATTAGGACAGACCATATGATGAGGCCGGATTTGAATCGCAGGCTATTTGGCAATATCCCGCAAACCTTGAAAAGCCAAAGCCGTTGGATTAACTATGCACCAATACAAACGTAATGCTAAAAAAGTGACTATCACAATCCCCTTTAAACCTTGACTTTGAGGCAAAGCAAAATGTTTAGATCCAGTTGATTCAGATTAGTTTATTTTCATAAGGAAATAGTCTATGTAGCATACCAATAATTCCCACCACAAGCTGCAGACGAAAGGCCCATTAGCCAAAGAAGAATATGTCTCACGAGAATTATTTGAATCAACAGAAGGAGAAGAAGCTGGTGAAGAAACTAAGATTTTCATGTCCTTTTATAGGCCTCCATCCTCCAAATTTTGGAAATGTGATATCGTCTCACACAGTGAAATACAGATTAAAAAAACTAATATCTAAAATTCAGAGCACTAGTGAGTAAATTGCATGTAGCTTTACACATCAGAATTATTGGAGACCAGCTCAATGCAATGCTTGCAGTCAACTTTTGATATGGCTATGCTTTGTGGTCAAGTATGAACCGATGGCCATCTCTCTTAGTCCTTTTCTGCAGCTGTAGTTAGCCTATACCGAGAGAAGTAATACATAATAGCAAAGCACCTCAAATAATTCGTTGTCAACACGTATAGATTCGCAAATGGAATAGTACATAATAGCAAACCACCTCCAAGTTAAATGAGAATATATTCTATAGTAGAGTAGAATTGTGGGATATAGATCATTCTAAATAATTGTGATAGAAATGCATTGGAAAACTATAAAGCATTAAATATTCATATTTATAAAGGGTAAGCATATTGAAGATTGGGCAGATAGATAATCAATTTAACAATTTTATTAAAAAGAGCTAGTGAAAATATAATTTTTATTTATTTATATATTTATTTTTTTTTCTTTTTCTTTTTGATTTTTATTGGTGTAAGAGTAAATTCAAAATTGGGCAAATAAATAATCAACTTAACAATTTTATTAAAAAGAGAAAAAATTTAATGGTAAATAAATACACATTAAAAAAATAAATTTTTACTTTACAATGTTAATAGAAGTATTAAAATTTTTATTATAATTTATGCATTTGTTATTCATAAAAAAAAATATAAATTTGAATAAATTAATATATCAAACAATATTTGTAGTTTAAAATAACTAATAATATTATAATAAAATAAAATGTATAAATAAGAAATTAAATATTAATTAATTGTAAAAATATATTAAAAAAAAATATGTATAAAAAATAAATTATGAATACACTATATTATTTTCATTTATTTAAAAAATCTATACATTTAACTATATTTTAATGTTTATTTTTTTAATATTAATATAAGATTTAATTATTTAATTTATTACTCTAATATTTTAATATTAAATATTCATATATATATATATATAAAATATTCAATAAAAAATTAATTCTAAGAAATAAACCAAAAAATCAAAAGATGTGTTAACAAGTTCATATAAGGAAAGAAATTAATTTGATTCTATATAGACTTATGGAAGAGATAAAGTATTGAAAAATTTAAAATAACATAATTTATTAAGTCAGATATGTAGGAGCTTTTGAATTTTTTTTTTATGTTTCATATTTTATTGCATGCTCCAGCATAATATATAACATTATTTTGTGCAGAAAAATATATCTGTTTTTATAGGAAGTTGGGGAGATGGATCTTAACTTTTTATAAATAAAAGTAATATTTTGTTTTCTTTTTCTTTGTTATTTTAATTATATTTAAATTATTTTACACAAATCATAAAATAATAATTATTTATATAAATGGATGAAATAAAATTCAAATTAAATTTTTACATTTTATTTTATGTTTAATTTTAAATTTGAAGTTAATTTTTTACATCAAAAAATTAATCTAAATTTTTTAATATCAAAAAGATTTTTTTAAGTACAATATTTTAATGTAATTATAAATATCATTATTATCAATCAATATAAAATAAAAAAATAAAATAATAAAAAAATAAATTAATTTATAATTTATATTTCTCATTAATTAAATAAAAAAATATATAATAAAATAATAAAAATATAATTTTATTAATTGATAAAAATGTACATATATTAGATGCTATTCAAACTGTATATCGTTAACAACTTTGTGTTAAAACACTTTTACAATTAAAAACAATTATAAATTTAATACAAAATTAATTCCAAAGGATAAAACAAAAGTCAGAAAAATACTTTTACGAATTGACATAACAAAAACAAACTATATTTAAATTTGACATTTAAAAAACAAAAACAAAATGCATATAAAATTCGATTCCATATATAGATTTAAGAAAAAAGGAAAATATTAAGAAATTTAAAAATAACCCTATTTAATAAATCAGAGCTTCAGAATATTTTTCTTTATGTTTCAGATTTTATTGTACGTTCTCACATAATACAAAACATTATTTTATTTGTGTAGAAAAATATATCTATTTTTATAAAAAGTTAGTAGAGACTATGTGAATTGGTAGAGACTATTTAAAAACGTAGAGATTTTTCACAACTTATTTTTCAGTCGTTTGAAGGTTACAAAAATAACACACTTGGTGAATGAAATATTGGACATATTCTTCTGCAGGTTGTATGAATATTTTATAATTTTAGTTTGAGTGAGGAAATTATTCCCCTGGCCCTCATAATACAAGAAGAATATAGAGTGTTAATAGAATACTGGTGCATCATTAAAAATTATATTGAAAAATATAAAAACTAAAAAATTATTCCATAAATAATGAGAAAGGAAAGAGCATATTGTATTATAAAGTAAAATAAAAAATATTGGTAGTTTTATATTGATGAGTTTTTAGGTATTTTTGTCACACTATTGATCGTCAAAGATCTAGGTAGAATATTCTTTTTGTATGCATTTATTATTGATTTTGATCAACGATTCATCCTATGGACAGTTGGGGGTACCGTATTTCAAATTATTTTTACGTCTCTCTCTTTGCATCCATATATACAATGAAAGTTGGAGAGAGTGAGTGCAACCATGGCCTCAAAGTAGGTGCGTAAATTCATTCTAAAAGTCTTTCACAAGTTAATGCTGATGATTCTGACTCTCCATTCCCTGATATTGTTCTGGATATACCTGAATTTGATAAACCCTATCATTTATTAAAATTTTTTATTTAGATTGCTTACTTTTTATGTCAATTCCCCTCTAAGATCCTTCTGAAGCAATGGGTCCATAACCATTGACAAGGCCATGGTGGGAAACTGGAAGGAGTCCAAAATCTTACCAAGGTTTTTTTTCTATTTTGCTTTTCAAACTTAGAACACTACAAAGTCATTGTTAACTATGGGCATTGGTTTATTCCCAACACTATGGTTATCGGGAATATCTAGTTGATAGAATCAAGTGCCACTAAACACATGCAAGGCAACAAGAAGCTATTTGATTCACTGAGAGATCAAACCAATGGAGATCGCTTTAGGATCATTGATGATAAAGAGTATGTTGTAGAAGTAATAGGCCAAGTCACCATTCCTTTCAGAACATGCAAATGTACACTCTAAAAGGTACTATATGTTCTTGGATTGACATCTAACCTCTTATTGACTAGTCAGATTTTGAATCATCATCTGAAGGTGGAGTTTCTTGTTGATAATGGCATTAAATCTTGCTTGATCTCATGAAACTGTACGGTTCTTTATAGAGTATTTTTGAAAGATAATTTTTTTCTTTAGATATTATTTTATCTTCTACAGTAGATGTATCTACCTCTATGGTAAAAAATACTACTCTCTGGCAATATTGTTATGGTCACATGCTTGTTGGATATCTATACCAGCTGAGTTCAAAGGGGATGGTACATGGACTTCCCAAGTTGTCCAGTTCCTTACCCATTTGCCCCAGATGTATTGTAAGTAAACAACACATGGATCCATTATAGACAAGCACCTTTCATTCCAAGAAACATTTGGAAGTTATTTATACTAATCTGAATGGACCATTACCTACTTCATTTTTGGATACAAGTAATTTCAACTATTTGTGGATGACTACTCTTGGAAGACATGGGTATTTTTATTGAATAAGAAGAGTGAGGCCCTTCATCATTTCTAGGTCTTCTATCAGTAGGTTATGAAGGAGAGTAAATAACCTCTTCTTCTCCTTCACTCAGATCTAGGGGGGATTCACATCAAAGAAGTTCTTGGCATTCCTAAAAAAATAAGGCATCAAATATAATTTGACTTCTCCATACATGCCCTAACATAATGGCATTATTGAGCGATGCAATCACACAGGTAATGGAAATGGCTCCTTGAATGCTATCAACATAGAATCTAGAGAATGATATTGGGTAGAAGCATTCTAGACAACTATTTATCTTCTCAATAGGGCACAAACTAAGATTTTAAAGGAAAAAACTCTAGAAGAGGTATGGAGTGGTAAAAATCCATCGATTTCTCATTTACGAGTGTTCAGTTGCACAACATATGTGCATTTCCTAGCTCAAAAGTGGAAGAAACTTGAGCCAAAAACACTCTCATGCATCTTATTGGGCTATAACACTACCTCAAAAGAATACCATCTCAAGGATTCTGAGATGAAGAAAATTTATGAAAGTAGAGTTGTGGTTTATGAAGAGCCATCCTTTGACTCAATGATGTATAAATAAGAAAAAACACTAACCACCTCTCACCAATTAATCTCCAATTCAGATGATGAGGAGACTTCTCACAGAGAAGATGAGATATAAGGGGAGCTATATGTTTGTCTTAGATAATAAATAAATGTTAATATACATCCACTAGGTAGTTCTTCACATCAATAAATTAGTTTTTCACATCAACAGTAGAGTTCCTATTCGAAGTGGGTACAATGAAACATCAAAGACTTCCATGTGCAATCTCCCTAGAATACTTCATCTAGAGTGAGAATGAGGAGTGGAACAAGAAATGAGGTAAATTTTTCACTCATGAGTATAGTAGTTGTTATCTCCAAACTAGATAATGTTCAAGAAGCACTAAGCCAACCTCAGTGGAAGAAAGCTATGGATGTTGAGTATGACTCACTCATGCAGAATCAGACTTGGGAACTTGTTGATATACCTATAAGAAAGATACCCATAGGCTGCAATTGGGTTTTCAAAACTAAATACAAGGTAGATAGATCCATCAATAAGCACAAATCATGACTTGTAGCAAAGGGATTCTCATAAAGAAAGCATTGACTATGAAGAGACCTTTGCACCCACTATGAAGATCAAGACCATCAAAGTTGTTTGTACACTAGTAGCATATAATGGATGTAAAATTCAATAGATGGATTCCAAGAGTGTTTTCCTAAATGGTGATCTCAAAGTAGTGTACATGACCCAACCTGAAGTATTTGTTGATGAAAATCATCTTAAAAAGGTATGTCATCTTATCAAATCATTGTATAGACTGAAACAAGCTCTTAAGGCATCATACATCAAGATAGATGATCTCCTTTTACATCATGGTTTTACCCATAGCCGCTCAGATTCCAACTTATACATAATGAAGGTAGGGACATAAATCATCATTCTTGTTTTAAATGTACATGATTTTTTGATCACTGGAAGTTCAGAAGATCATGTTGATATTGTAAAGAATGACCTCAAAAGATCCTTCAACATGACTAATATGGGGCTAGACCATTACTATCTTGTCTTGGAGATATGGTAGAAACAAAATCACATTTTTATCTCCCTGTAAAATATGTCAAGACACTCCTAAAAAGTACAAAAAGTCATATTGTAAACCTTTTTCAACACCAATGGAGAACGGTTTACAACTTTCTCAATTGCAGGACACACCGCAAGTGGATGCAACTCTCTATAGACAATGTTTTGGGAGTCTTATCTACTTAACCTACACTAGACCAGGCATATGTTTTTCTATGAGCTGTCTCTCTAGATTCATGTAGGATCCAAAGAAATGTCACTAGTTTGCAACAAAACATGTTTTGAGATATGTCTGAGGTACACTTAGTATGGTCTAGACTATAAGAAGAATACTCAGTTCTTCTTGTAGGGATACAATGACTCGAACTACACTAGATCTGTTGATGATAGAAAGTCAACATCTAGTACATATTTCACATCAAATCTAGAACAATCTCATAGATAAAAAATAAGTTAATTTTTGTTGATCTCTCATCCATGAATGTATATTATCACACTGCACATGGAGCTATTTGTGAAGTGATATGGTTACATCCCATTCTGGATCATATGGGCATTAGTGAAAAGAAGTAACCTATCCTTCATTGCGATAGTCAGGGTGTGTTAAAGCTTGTGAACAATCCTATTTTTCATGAAAGAACTAAACACATTGAGTTTGAATGTCACTACATTCTAGAGCAAGTCTTAAACCACCACATCTAGCTCTAGTGCTACCCAACAAATGCACATATAGCTGATATACTCACCAAATCCCTTGGAAAGGTGAAATTTGAGCTATTTAGGGGGTGTATTTGTAAAAATAATGTAATAAAGGGGAAATATTAGCATAGCAAATAAGTTTTTTTTACATTATTTTTAGGTTATTAGGTATATCCAATTCTATTTCACTAGTCTTTGTTTTAGATTATCTATCTTCTAGATTCCTTCTTTCCCGACTAGTTGGTTACCATAATTTTGGCAGATAGGTTTGTATATAATGATGCTCTGTTTCTCGAATAAATTAATCCAGTTCATTTTTTTTGATAACATAAATTATACTTTTTTCTACTATTTGATTATAGTAGTAGTCAATTTAAGATCCTTTTCTCTAAGAAGATTTTTTTTCCCTTAGAGGGTTCTCCTTTAATAATGTTAATTTGTAGAACATTATACATACTTTGTGTATATCTCATGCATGCATCACAATCTAGGTGAGTACCATAGTGGTTTTATACAAGATTGACAAATTGGTTTTGTTCATCAAGGTCTTATATACTTTGGTATTCACTCCAATCTAAATATAAAGCATTAGATTTCCTAGCAACAAGTCTGATTGTTTTCAAGGCTTCTAGACTAGTTATATCTAGTGGATTTCACATAGACTGTAACCTTTTCCTTTTTAGTTTTTTTTATAAATTTATTCTATTTTTTTTGTGGATTCTTATCCTGCATCTTCCTCAAGATGTTTTATTTTACATATTCCAATATCCTCCTTTGAAGGCATAGGAATAAGTATAGGTGTGTATCTACTTCTATTTTTACAAAGTTTATAAACACACTTGCTATAACTAGTAACTCATTCTTTTAGAAGAGATAAGGTCTCAAAGTTAATATAGATAATGTTAACTTATTCACTAGTGGTTTTTATACTAGGGACAATCACCAAGTTGGATGGTACCTTTTTAACATAATTATATAGAATAATAAGATATTTATAATATCAGGAAACCTATCAAGTAACTATGTTGAAACGAATGGATTTAGGTTCCATATCAAGGTTTTTGAAATAGAGATTGCATTTGAGAAATTTAGGGATTGTCTAGCCTTCAAATTCTATGATGAAGTTAAGTGAGACACAAAAATTTAATTTTTTTTCATGGGGACAAATTAATTTATTGATCCTAACATAGCTTGAGTGATATCATTCATTGAATTATCTAATAGGATAGAAAAAAGTAACATCTATTCCTTGTCTACATAAAGGGACTGTAGCCCATTCGATTTGGCGTATATGGACAAATTGATATCCATTTTTGTATAAACTCTTAAAATGTTCTTTAGACAAAATATTTAACTATTTTCCATCAAGATTACCTAGAACAATACCTTGTGAATTAAGTTTATTAAATGAAATTTTCATTTGAAAAGTTTGTTTAAATAAGTTCATCTTATAGACTTCGCTAAAATCTAGACTAGGAAATTTCAAATTTTCATCAATAGTTTCTAGGGAGATATATTAACTTAGATCATGATTATCTTCACTACTATTTATTTTCTTTGATTTTTCAATAACATATGTAAAAGGAACATACTCGTTACTTATGTGGTCCATAATGATTGAAAGTAGTAACTCTTTTTGGGAGAAATTTTTAAATCTACCACGAAAAGATCATTCAGGTAGTAATCTTATAATTATTCCTCAATCAAAATGAAATAATTATATATTCTTAGTGAAACAATGATAAAATAGATTCACAATGCCCGAAAAACCTTTAACACCAACTATCTTGCATACATTTGACAAAATTATGAAAGATTACAAAGCACATTAGAAGATCTTGAGGAATGTATGACACAGTTGGTTCCCTTAGTATATGCATTAATAATTAATAAAACTAAATAAATTTTAATCAAATATACATGAAAGTAGTCTGATTTCCCATATAGATAAGAAATAGTATATTTGATCATTGAAATAAAGAATCAATATTATTTATTTATCATAGAAATTCTAAAAAACATGAAAAACTAGGATCTAATACCACTTTGATATTCAAGGACTTATTCAACATAGTTAAACCAATATGTAGTCACAACTATGCCAATAATATAGGACCTAATCTTAGTAGTAATATTTAATCCAAAAGGCATATCCAAAGGAGGTAGCCCTAAATTAGGTTGTAGACAAATATGCTGAGACTTATAAAGATACATAATAATATTAAACAAGCATATCCTCTTATGATTGATGATAATGAATGATCTTTGTCTTTTATATATAGAAAACCAAGAGTTCTTTTTCATTAGTGAAGGGAGTAATTGACACATAGACTGGGAACCAAGGTAACCTAAGAAATTGGATGAAAACCCCATCCAACTAGGTGAAATGACTTAAAGAGACATTCAATAAATGTATGTTAGAATATAAATATGGTGTATTTCATGGATGGAATCTAAAATCATGAGGAAAAAGGGAAAGTAGGCCATCCCACCACTCACATCACTATTTGGTGTGTTAGATTTCCCTACTCAAACTAATGAAGTGATATGGATATGAGTCCCTTACATATAATCATCATTGGGACTACGGTATAATATGATGTAATTGGAAAATTCAATGGAGAATCCCACATTGATAGCTTATAAGGTAACCTTAACATCCACTGAATTGGTTGAATACAATTAGATTCAACTCTAGGGTTATATTTCACAGTTAAAACCATATACATCATTGTATTAATTAAAAATGATCAATCATTCACATTTGTCAAAATGTGAAATGTCTATGGCATTTGGTGGAATAACACATACCATAAAGGCCCATCCATGCTTCTAAAATGAGGGGATCCCACTAGGAATTTCAATAGACATGTCACTACTAATATCATATTCATCATCAATCCTTTGATAGGTTTCTAAAACATAGTCATCCCAACTATATTCATTATGAATACATAGATCCGGAATCAATATTTCAACTTTATCATGGTTATAATGAATTTTTTATAGGAATCCATCAATTAATTGGGTAGTAGTTATCTTAGGTAATTTACATAATTCTATACAAAACTTATAACTTAGCCTTTTAGTGTCATGATTGTAGGAACATCGTAGACAATGGGATTCAAAATCAAGATATTCATACATATATTTACATGTAAATTCAAATAGGACTTCATCAAAATAAATTCCAAGATCTACATGCATAAATAAAATGTTAAATTAAGGACTTGTGGTACTTGAAACATGGTTTTGTATCTAGTCTTCTTGGTTTATATTTTACCATTCTTATGTTAGCATGCCATCAGGTCATGTTGTAAATGATCTTATTACCCTATTTATTCTAATGTTGATATCAAATTTTTGTTATAACATGGATCTAGCTTTAATGATTCTAAATTATTCAAGGGATAGTTGTTTGCCAAGCAAGAAAATTGAGTCATCAGAGACATTCAAGTTCCTTGTCCAAATATTTATTTGTGATTTAACCCAAGTACCAATATTACCATACTCCTTAAACATAGATGGATGGTGTGGAGTAGGAAATGATGCCCTATATTACATACAAATTATAATTTAAAGATTACATGGTTCGGCTAAAACACAACAATTAGTCTTTGGTAAGACATAAGAGGATGGTATGGAACTAATAATATCAAATCTCAATGGAGGAATAAAAGTATGATGGGAATCCCTAACTCCTGAGTAACATGATGTACTGAGCATCTCCATAGCTGACATTGTAGATGCTATAATATGTGAATATGTTGGAGATATGAATAACATTGATGTAATTGAATATAATAAACTTTATATAATGAAACTCAACAACAAAAATTACTAAGAAAAATTCAAATGTGAATTTCCCTTGCTAGTAAGAAAAACTAAACAAAGCCAAAATACTAAATCAAAGCATTTTTTTATTAGTTTAATCTCAGATGTTATAATTGACAGAGTCATTTCTCACATCACAACTCAAACAGATCCCGTAATAGGTGAAAAGGCTTCCATTGATAAAATGACTCTGAAAAATAGTTTTCAATATGCCAAATAATAATTGTAACTTCAATTTAATAATAAATCCATTGCATCCCTGATTAAGAAACATATGAAGTCCATAAGTGGAACTATTTGTAATTTTTTTGGGTTTGGTCCTCTAGATTATTATTGTGAAGACCCTACTAGTTGCTTCAACCACAAGAAGGATAAAAGATATAAAAGCATAAAAAGGGAAAAGCCATGAAAGTAGAAGAGAAGGTTATTCACTAATAAAACATATGCTAAACCTAAAATGAGCATTCTATGGAAAAGATTAATTAATGTTATCAGTGTCGATGATGGTCATATTTACCCCAAATGTCTTAATAAGCAAAAATATCCTACAAAGATAAATATGGAGCCATATTACCACAAGAATAACTTCATATTATATTTTAATTCAGCTCAAACTCTAAAGTCTATTCTATGCCCACTAAAGATGATATATCTTGAGTTGAATCTAAACATCATATTAACTAGATTGAATAATTAACATCTCCTCATGATTCAAAAATGAAGACTTTTTAGTACAATAGATGATAGTGTTAAATCAAGAATTTAGAATCTGACAGTTACAAAACCTTCTCTCAACAACCAAATTGCCTATACATCTGTTTCCTTCCTTCAATGTTTAAATCCAAAATCTTCATAACGATAATGGTGATCTATAGGGAAAAGGAAATTAGGTTGAATTTCATAATGACCTATGTAATTTACAAAATGAAAATGAGATATAAATGAAATACCAAATCCCAAAATTCCTAGTACTAAAAGCATCATAGGAACACATAAGCTTCCTCATGAGATTTTGATAGCCTAGACCTAAAGCTAGGTATAGACCATGACAAAGTTATTAATTAAAATACCAACCCATTATATCCACAATAAGTTAAGATTGGACATTAATAAATCAAAGATTCACTTTTCAAAAGATTAGTCTAGAAAATCCATAGTGAATTGGCCTCTCTAATTTTTTATGTCAATAAACTTTTTTAGCCAAAAAAGGAAAAATGAGGTTGGTCATAGACTACAAGAAATTAAATGATGGATAATCATTATATGATATCCCATCCCAAATAAGATAATTATAATCAATAAATTAAGGGAATTTTGTGTGTTTTCAAAGTTTTATTTCAAAAGTGGATTTTGACAAATTTTTATTGAGCCCAAAAATATTTATAAGACTATAAAAATGTAATCCAACAAAAAGATATGCATGACTTTAAAATAATTCCTTAACATGCTTATGATCACTATTATCCTCTTTGAAGTTGTTTAATACAATCCTAATTCTATCTTATTATACATATAGTGGAGTTTACATGAACTTTATATATGGACATTAAATTTTATGAACTAAAAAATTATCACCCTCTTAACAAGGGAGAAAACTTGAATATGGTTAAATTAATATATAAAAAAACACACATATGAATCAATAGAGGAAGGATAAGATACTTATGCTCTTGACTAAAACATACAAAAATATATAAAAAATAGAAACATGAACAAAGTATTTTAGGAGGGGTTCATTCTTTGCACCTTTAACTCCTCATGCATCATGAACATCATCCCTTTGAAAAGTCAAGAATTTGGGAAGGTGAAATGAAGGAAATTTTAAAAAAGAGTTTATAATGGAAAATAATTGGAGTTAAATTTATTAAATATGTTTCTGCACACAAGGGTAAGCCAAGGATAACTTGAATTTGAAGTTTGTGAAGTCATACAAAATAGGGCTTTCACTTGTTTGATTTTATTATTTAATGTTATAACAATGAGTTCAACACCTCTCCATAGGTTAAAAGAGTAATTGAAGGTTTTTATATAGAGGTTCCTTATATCCCCCTCCCTTATTCTGCAACCCCTTCCTCCCCCTCCCAATTGTGTTTTGTGTGTTTTTATAAAAACATGTGATGATAAAAACTTTTAAATTGATGATAATAATAATCATTTTTAATATATTTTCAACCAAATTCATATATATCATTTATGAGAATGTCTCTATTAGTAATAGGTTTTAATTTATTTGAAATTATTATATGTTTCTCTTGTAGTTATTGCCATCTCTCATATTATCCATATACCTTAACTCTTTGTACAAAAAAGTATTTCTTTAGCTTTCTCTTTGTTCCCCATTACACACACAAACATACACACACACACACACACACACACACACACACACACAAATTATGTTGATAGATAGTCTACAACTGTAATGGTGGGTGGAGTGTAATTGACTGAGTTTTTCAATTTTATGTTTTTCCTTAAATTTGATGTATGTTTGACCATCACATGTGAATATCAACCTTAAATTTGGTATACATTCGACCATTATCTATAATTCTATAAAAAAATTCTTCTTTTTGGAGAATTCAATTGAAAAAAACATAATATTTTAGCCACACGATGGAGTTTGAAGCTCTTATTTAATCTTATAAAGATTATTTCGACCTTAATACATTTGCGTAGCTAGATAGATACCATTGTCAACAATAAATATGAAATTGGAAGAGAAAGTAATCACGTCATTAATAAATATGGTATATAAAAAATTTAAAATAAGAACTTTGAGATTGATATCTCTTAACATATGCCAAATAGATTTATTTAAGATATATGTGCTAGTTTATAATATCATTTTTTATTTTATCACTAAACAAACATAAAAAATTAAAAAGATAATTACGTTAGAGGCATCTGTATTAGAGTGCCATCTCCTCAAATTCGTTTCACATAAGATAAAAAAGGGAATATTCGCAGGCTCTGAGCAACGGACAAAATTTCAGACATCTTACTGCAGAAAAACCATTAAATATCTGACAAATGGCAGTCATGCTCTCTTTGCAGAGAAAATTAGTCTTCTATTCCGTCAGACAAGGGTTGTTGGAGAACCTTATGGATGAATGGGTGCCCTGTTCTCTTGTCACATGTCTTCAAAATATTTGCAATCCCTATCATTTAATGGACAATTAAGAGGTGGATCGAATTAATATGGCATTTCATTTTTTCACTTTCAACTCTCAACTTTCAATTCAACGCCATACTGGTATAGTTGAGAGAACAATAATTCTCTACGAGAACCATTTCCCCCTAAAAACTTGACCACGTCTTTCTTCAATTTAATCATCTCTTCCTGGTATTTGCTTTTGGAGGCTCCAATTTTAGTCTTGAGTTTATCAATCCTATCGAGTAGCTCTTATTTTGTTTTATTAATAAGTGAATAACATACAATATCCTCATATCACAATGCAACACAACCACGTTCGAACCCACAATCATTACTGTTTTTCCAAACAAGTGAAGGGAGAGATATATTTGAATCTAAACATACGTGCCTTTTGATGAATGATGAGAATAAGCTTCCTATATATTATATAATCAAAATTCTATATATAAACATTTTTATTATATATATATAAATATAAACTAATATTAAAATATATATTATCTAATTAATTATAATAAACATATATTATCTAAAATAATATAATATTAAACTATATATTATATAATATAATATTGGTGTATATTATATAAACTAATATAAGATTCATATATATTATATAATCAATGTTTTATAAATAATTTTTTTTTTAAATGAAATATATTCATATATTAACCAAACAGAAATATACAAATAATTCCTTAAAAAATATAGGTGATATGATAGCATGCCACGTAGTAACACTAGGTAAAGCCTAGAAGCTAGAAACAAAAGTATCACTAACAACTAGGCAAAGCCTAGAAACAAGTCACATAATAAAAGATAAATTTATGTAGTAAGAGCAAGCCCAGAAGGTGGCAAATCCATATCATCCAGACCCTAGCCCAATCTTGGCAAGTCATTACCATCTAGAATAGGCTCCCAGCTAGTAGCTTAAGCTATGTCCCTGTCATCATCTTCTTGTGCAAAATGGCTATATAAATCTTGGGGAACTTGTCTAGCATGCCCGATTATCCTCCAAGTAGTAGCCCCCAAACATCCAAGCATAGAGGAGGAGGAGTGTCCAAGTCACCTTGCCAGGTCAAGGAAGGAGGCAACAACTACCACCCTTGCTGCTACATAGGAGGGTTCATGCATTGGTATGGGGTGCCAATGTGAGAGTGGTAATAGGAAAAATTGCGATGATGCCAACCACGAGGCAACAAATCCATTCTATCCTCCAGTTTGGGATCCCTGGGCAGAGATGGTGGAACCCGAGCCATTGCACAAGGAGCGTCTCCCTAGTGGGAGAGGAGATCCTAAAGATGCCCAAGCTCCATAGTCACTTTATTGGCTTGGACTTGAGCCTAAAAAATAACATTGGAGATGATAGATAAATTATTTATAAAATAAATACTACAATTAGTAGATGAATTATTAAACACAAAATTCTTTATTTCTTTCCAAAGCCAGAAGAGAATCTCCACTTTGAAAGTATGCCAGACTTATGAGTATTTGAAGGTCATCACAAGTTTATCTCCAAGGAGGATGTGCTTCCAATGAAATTTTTTGGGATAGAAAGGTCTGAAGAGATCATCGATCCAAGTCTAGACCCTTTGAGTTTTGGAACAATATCATAAAAGATGAAGAAGCATTTCAAGGTGGCCACAAAAAGGACTGTAGGTAGGTGGACTCCTAGTTGGACAAGTCTTTTGCCAATGGGTAAGCCTTGGTGCAATATACACAAAGCAAATTGAGAAAACATGGGCTCCACACAAGCCCCCTAGATAATGTTTTAATATAATATCCACATAGTAATAGATGAGTGTAACCCCCAATGGGCATTAAGCTTGTTCACCATGGGCAAATTGGGAGGGGGGTGAGCCATCCATAGCCAAGCCGAGGAGTGTAATTGCAAAGAGGCATCTTTACATACCATTTCCAGTCCTTCCATGATGGATGAGTGGAGTGGACCAAGATTTTGTGGAGCATGGAGGCTAGCATGGCATTACGAATCTCCAGGTAGGATTCTTAGTCTGCACTGGCTAACCAAAATTTGGATTTTACCTCCTAGGATAGCTAAGAGCGAGATTGCCTATAGAAGATATCCTAGATGGTATGAATTCATTAAAAAAAAGGATTGAGAGTGTTGATCTAAGGGACTTCTGCCAAGGGCACTTCACTGAGATTAAAAATAGGAGACCACCAGAGAGAATGGATGTTAGTAGATAACCCATTATGAAATCTAGAACCATTCTAGAGAAACCATGGCTTAATCTTTTCCTAGGCCTTCTAGATGCTTTTGGCCACAAAACACCCTATGATTTATATGAGAGATTGATTGAAGAGCAAATTGGGGAAGCTGATCTCTTTTCAGGGCTTCTTTCCCTTAGGCAAGCTTGAGGAGATACAATGTCTGAACAACACCTTCTAAGCTTATTGGACCTCAATGGCGCACATAATCCATTTGACATATAAGGCAATTCTTTGCAGGCTATGTCAACGAGCCCCATCTCTTTGACATCATGCATGATGTAGAAATATTCCCAAGCCACCCTATGGAATCCTTAACCTTGGGGTGAAATGGCCCAAAGAAAATCTCTAAGCAATTTCTCCAAATTTTGGTAAGATTTTTTAGAGGGCACCCAACATGATGAGTAGTAAACATGGGTAGTCAAATTTTTTTGCTAATGAAAGAGACTTGGTCACCTAGTATTCCATCTTCTTAAAAACTCTGTCAACAATATATTACCATAACAAGGGTGGTAAAGCATCAAAATTATAGGAGATGACAATAAATTTAAATATTTTATCATGTTGGATCCACTTCCAACCAAATTTAGCAGCCCACACTAGTGGAGGGAAGTAAGATTGTCTATAAAAACAAGTTTTCTGCCATTGGATGCTAGAACTAGAGGCTAGGCGGAAGGTGTTGAGACACTGTAAGGCATTGTCCACATTGGATTCATGCTCAATGAGAGTAAGGAAAGAGTCATCTATAAAGAGGACATTAAGCAATTGCATATTTTCATACAGGTTTGTGACATCAAGAGGGAGATAAATTCCCTTAACAAGGCCCTTAGCTTAGGCATTCCTAAGAAGATATCCAAATCCCTCAGCTATAAACACATATAAGGCAGGAGCTAAAGATAATGTTTGACGAATGGAATGAAATAAGTTGAACTACTCAGAGGTGACTCTATTAATGGAGAGGATGACCAAATCATATATAAAAAACATGTGGATGCTTTAGATAAAGATTGGCCCGAAGCCCAAATGTTGAAGCATGACTAGTGTGAATGCCCATTTGATACGGTCATAAGATTTTTAAAAGTCAATTTTAATCAACATAGCTTGTTGCTTATACCATCTGGACCAATCCATTCTTTTCTAGATGGCAATGATGTTATCCAAAATATAAAGGCTTTTGGTGAAATGCATTTATTTTGAGCACATGATGAGAGGTAGCATATTGTGTAGTTGGATCGCTAGAGCCTTGGCAATGATTTTATAAGAGATATTCAGGAAGGTGATGGGCTACCAGTTGTAGATCAACTTAAGATCTCTCTTCTTAGGTATGAATAATATATTTATTTTGCTTATATTTTTACCCAACGAATGAATGTGAAATACTTTTTGATAAAACTTATACAAGTCACCACCCATAAGGTCCCAAAGGGATTTATAGAATTCGTAGGGGAAAACATCAATGCCAAGAGCTTCGTCATTTGAGACACTACCTCATGTAAATCATCAACAGTGAGGGGTCTGTTGCAAGCCACCCACTCGATGGGAGTGAGTTTATAAGTCACCAATGTGAGGCATTACTGAAGGATAATTTTATGCTCAGTTGAACATGCTTGAGCTTCGAACACTTGTTGATAATGGAAGATAAAATATTCCATAATTTGTGGGGTCTCTATGAGTTTGTTTCCAACCTTAGAGATGACTTGAATTTTATACTTTGAGTTCTTAACTCATAGCATTTGGAAGAACTCATTTGAGGCTTTGTCCCCTGTCTTAAGCTAATGAATCCTAGACTTAACTTCAGCTCCTTGGGCATTGTAGTTGTCTGTAATCTGAATGCAATGCTACAAGGATATAACTCTCATTTGTAAGATCTGATTTAAGGGATCCTTTTCTAGTGTTGAAGGTGTGTGGCTTAGCTCTAAGGTAGTATCAAATTAAGAGTGTCTCCAAATTTTAGCAAGTTGGCGGCCATAGGTTCATAGAAAATAAGAGGTCCTTTTGATAGCATCTTCCCACCAAAGAATCTAACTAGATTTTTGGGAAGGACATGGATCCAAATTCCAAACACTCCTAATGTGTGCTACTGTGGACCCATGTTTGAGCAAGGAGGTGTTAAGGAAGAATTACATTTTGTGGTCTTTGGGTTTCATAACCTACCATGTCACTTTGAACTAAATAGGGCATGGTCAAAAAGCCCAAAATTCAGCAATGCTTGTACCAAAGGAAAAAAATAATTATCAAAACAGAAGTATGGTTAGGTGGACATCATTTCCCTATTTAGATGTTTTAGAATCTGAGTAGGGCCTTCTATAATATTACTCCAGGTGTACCATGTTGGTTGAATATTTTGTCGATCAGTGTACTGATAAACAAAATAGGTCTGATTAGCCAAAGTAGGAAGATTAGTCCTCCAAATGTGTAGGTTTACCACATTAGAAGGACACTGATCTCTCCTCTCATCAAGGGAAGGTTCCTTGTAGGTATGATATATATATATATATATATATATATATATATATATATATATATATATATATATATATATATATATATATATATATATATATATATATATATATATATATAAACAAAAAATAATACTCAAGGGTAGGACAAACCATCCATCTCTCTTTCTTCAGAGATGATGTGTGTGGATCAAAGGAGAAACTCAAGAAAAATGATAGAAAGCACTCCTCTTCTTTCAGAAGTACTATTCAGCAAGCCACATGAATACTCCAAGTAGTAACATCAAAATGTAACAAAGGATGTAATAACTAGCAAATCAAGATGTAGCACAAAGTCTACACCTGAACTGCTCAAGAATAAGTTACGAAGGACAATGAGGGCACGAAGTTGCCCCAAGGTCCTTTACACAGAAATGAAAAGAAAACACACTAAAGGCAATTATGGGGGCACAAAGTCTCTCCATAGTTGACTCTTCAGGACACCTTCTTGACTGCTATCACTAATTCTGCTTGTTGAATTAAAGGAATAGAAGATATATTAAAGAAAAAGACATAAGAACAGTTTCCTCGACAACAAAGATATTATAGCACAAAGTCTGAAAAACCACTTTATCTCTTATTCTAATAACAAAATATGATAAACAAACTGAGCTCAAAGTCTCAGAAATGTCTTTCAATATGGGCAGAGTTTCATTTTGATTGTCAAAAAGAGATCCATTTACAATAGAAGAGAGTCCCTTATATAGCCTTTTCAAGAAGGACTCGAGAATAGTAACACATCATGTTGCATTGGAATCTGTTAAGAAGATAGGCTAGAACTTATGGGCATTTACCCATTTGATTTTATCAATGCAGAGAAATAAGTGATGCTATTGAAAGTTTGCAACTTTCAATGTCCACCTGGCGATCTGATCCTACCTTCATTGTTCCTCCTTTCCTGGTTAATTGAATCGGGTCCTGGATTGAATTTGCTATTCTTTTCCTTGATTTTTGCTGGTCTTGGCCTTAAAGCTTGTGAATGCATTTGGGTATGTAGGTTCAGAGGATCAATGGCTATTTTATGAGCTTTAAAATTAATGTTTGTGTGCCCGTCACTATGTTTTCAATGGCTAGTTTGTTGTGTTGAATTTGACATCTTTGGGCACGTCACCCCTTGGTCCTCTTTTGGATTTTCTATTTGGTGCTTTTCCATATTGAACTTGCCATTTCAGGCCTTAAGAAATCATCTTTGAATGCCCTTTGGGCTTCTTGTTTTACATCTTCCCGAAGGGAAGGTGACCCTTCAGCTTCGGGGAGGTATCCTTCTATTAGGCAGCCAGGAGTCCCCCGCAAGGGCATCTACCCTTTGGGGTCCTTCGATGGCCTTTCACGACTTTCCTGTAGGCATTTTCCTTGAACAAATTCTCATGGACAAAAAGTCCATGGAAATTGTTCCTATCGCTTTTGCCTTGGTTTCTTCGGGCTTTATCCAAATTCTTTCGGGCTTTTTGTCTGAAGGAATTCCTTCGGACAAAAAGTCTGAAGGAATTTCTTCTTGCCTTAGCCTTCCTTGAATTCCTTAAACAAAATTTGAAATAATTACCTTTGCGGCCTTCTTTGAAAATGACCCTTTTGAAGGGTACTTTTGTTGATCAAGTGCCCTCCGTAAGGGCACTTTGTCCTTTGGGAGGCTCTTTAAACTTTTGCATTTGAATCTCTCCTTTGAACCACTATTAAACCAGTCTATTGAACCAAGGTGTTGAACCACTTGGTTGAACCAAATGTTGAACCAAGGCTTTGAACCTCTTCGTTGAACTAAGGCTTTGAGCCGAAATGGTTCAATTGAATGAATCAAGTCGATGAACCGCTTCATTGAACCACAAGATGTTGAACCTCTTCGTTGAACCAAGGCTTTGAACCTCTTGGTTGTAGTGTATTGATAATGTGTCTAATTTCTTAGAGGTAAGTGGAATGATTTCTATTTTGTTAAAAGGTAAAAGAAATGCAAAATGCAGTGTTATTCCTCTAGCATTGTATGTTTCCCTTCTAGTGTATGCATATATTAGGACCTTTAGATTTTTGGGGGCACTATCAATTAAATTTTTATATAAGTGGTGTAACATTACGTATATTAATTTCACCGTGAATGTATTTCCTATTCTAGCACCTCCTATTCAAAATAAGTAAATCAATTTTAACAGATCTTTCCATTTTTTTATTTCTATATATTTTATAATTTATTATTGATTTTTTCAAGGATCTTATTCTCTCAAAATAGTTATATTTATTAGATAAAAATGGTAAGTTTCCTATATCAAAAGATTTCAAATTTCATCTTTTTAAATCTATATACTTGAATAAATGTATATCACATTTCAAATCATAGTCTTCATAGCTAGCAATATTATTTTTTTAGAATAGGATTACAAAGAAAGTTAGTTTCATGCATTAGTAAAGAAAACCCAAAATAAGCATAGAGAATGTAACGTGTTAAGCCTACTCCATCAAGGGGTGATTTTAATCAAATCAAGAAACTAATTATGAAAGTAAGACAAGCAATGCCTTCCAAGTATAGGCTCTCCTTAAAAATGTTCAATAAACATGATTATGCCTAGATTTGGTTCTCCAAGTAAGTCCTTGTTAATGTTGTTTAGCATGTACCTCTATCATGTCTTATTTGACTAGTGTCTCCTTGATTTGGTCAATTTGGGGGAATGAGTGAAACTTCTCTAGGACTATTTTTGCATAATAACATTGCACAATTGAAGCTTGTTTGAATCTATTTCTACATGATAACATTACATAATTCAGGATTAGAATTTATGTCCATGGCTCATGTATTTATAGCTATTCTAGAAATGTTGAGAGTCAACCATGATCATCCATCTTAAGATCAAGATGTGTGGTGAAGGATTAATTAAATTTTAGAGGCTCAAGGCATTAAATTCTATAATTAATAAGCATGGCTTACAAATCAAGATATTTGTTTAATATGTGAAATTTAAGTGCTTGACAACTTTAAAGGTGATGTCATGCATGATGTCACCATTTTAGATATTTTTATGATGTCATAAATCTAGATTTTATAACACTAAAAATTCAGTAATTAGCCATGGACATTTTGACTATGAATTTAAATGGGTTTAACTAATTAAGAACCTATGATAAGGTTAATTACCATCTCTATAATTTGGACAAGGTTATATTATACAAGTGGTCAAAAAAATTCTAGTTCCTAGGTTGCAACTTGACTTGAGAGAAATTAAAATGTGATGATTGCATATAGGATAATGCCCTATTTAGGAACATGTTGACAAAAATAAGGGATTGCACATGATGTGTACAAATGAATCAAAGTGTTTCAATGGTTTCTAGGCTTAATTTACATTATTTACAAGAATTCATTCTGACAACCATTTAAACATGAAAGTGGAAAAAATGGGTGTCTACATTTTCCCCTACTTGATAAGGCATTATGAGACACTAGACAAAGGAACAACATTTTAAAGAATGAAAAAATTATTAAGAAGTTTGGAAGATAATGATTGAAAAAATAATTAGTGACCCATGATTCCCCCTCGAGAGGGTATGCATGGATGAAAGAGAGGGATGGACTCTTGGAAAAGAGATAAAGAGTGAAATTAACACACGGATGAGATTAAATCCATATGAGCTAATGCTTTCACGTGTTGATTCTCAAAAATTAAATAGAATAAAATATAATGGCCCCTAAGGTGAGGGGAAGTGGGAAGAATTCATCCAAAAATATAAGTAGCAAAAAATAGGTTGAAATTTGTGGGCTTAGGGAATGATTGATCCCAAAACAAGTTGTATACTTTGATTTTCCAAAATGAAGGAAAAAGCTACAGAGCGTGGAATTAGAAGAAAATCAAAATAAGAGAATCGATCCAAATAAAGGAGATCAATGAATTAATAATTTGATCTAGAAGAGAGGATTTGATCAGTTGTTAGATTGATTTTTCCCCAAGAGGGTTGATTTTACCACTAATAATTTATTTTTCCCCAATAGGGCTGATTGGATCAGTGATTTGTCTAAATATTGTACCCTAGTAGTGCAAATTGGCAAACATAGATCAAATATATAACCTATTATAGAGATTAAAGATGAAAGGTCATAAATGTAGATGTGATGATATAATGACTAAAGAAGACACAAAAAACTAGGCATACAAGAATTCATAAAGTGAGGAAAGAGATGATTGGAATAATAATGGTGGTCAAGATAACCTACGCCATGTGTCCAAGCACTACCTAGATAGTCTAGATGGACCTCATGCCAATGTAGTTTTCCTAGAAGTGGGATAAAATGGAATGATGAATGAATAATAAAATAAATATAGACCAATGTTTAATTGTGTTTATGATATCGTATTTAGGTGGTGAATATATAGGATATTGCTTTCAGAGATGTTGTTTGGCATCACATTGATTTTTTGACTTGGATCACTTGGTGTTTACTTTGGAAAATGAAATTATGCATCATAAGTATGATAACCTATAACAAAATTGTATTTATATTATGAATGGACTGATTCAAAGGTGAATATTTACAACTAAAGATAATGATTAAAAATACCAAAACGAAAGTTGAAAGCATTTAAGTTTGAACAAAAAACAAAACAAAGAAAAAGAAAAAGAGGTTTCAAATACAAAATGTAACTAACTCAAAATCAACATATAAATCATCAAGACTTAAGTAGGAATAAAAATGTACTAAAAAATAAATAAGCAATAAAATAATTCAAATACAAACATGAAGAAGTCATTCCCAAGTTAAGGCTAGACTTAAAATGTTTAGAAAATGTTTTCAAGCACAACACTAAAAAAAAATCTAAAAACTTAGTAATCAACACACACAAAAACATAAAACATTAAGACAAATCAATCAATCAATCAATCAGTATGCCTGTCTATGAATCTAAACAAATAGAAATACATAAATAATGGTTAATCACAATGTTAGTACAGTCATAAAACAAATTGTTTGTGCACGTGTAAGAGAGGTGTTACACTTGTGACAAAGTAACCTCTAAGCTAGGTAACAATGATATTAGTATAGTAACATATGAATAATGGGCATACAGTTACCCCTGGGTTATAAGAAAATAATGACACAGAAAAAAGATAACAAACATTGCCCCTAGGATATAGGAGACAATTGAACAAACAAAAAAATAGGTGAAAAAGAAGAAAAGGAAGCGGTAACCAAGCTAACTCCATATGCACAATGCAAGTGGACAATGCCTACATAGTTACATGGACATAAGATCCAACATGAAATTTAGTCCCAACATAGTTCTTTCATGATATAGGATAAAAGAAAATTGAAGATAAGGAAGATGATTGTGGTGTAGAAGAATATAGGAATGGCCTCACAAACTGGTGAGTGCATGAGAAAATCAAAGGGTGCAATAATGTATCTACTTAAATGAACAATACAAATAATGGTGACTCATAAAATGGTGAAAGCATAAGGCTAAGGTCAATAAGGATGGGGAAAAACTAAATGACAAGTACTTTATCATGAAATAGTTACAAGTCACAAGATCCTTAAGGATAAGAAGTGGTTGAAAATGAAAGGAAGGTGAAACCAAGCTAATTTGAGATACCCCATGTATCCAAGTGCTGCCTACGTAGTCTGTCCAGATCTCAAGCTACTGTATTTCTCCTAGAAATGGTAAGAAAAGGACCAATGTGGTCTATAAATAAACAAAAAAAATAAGATGGCCCATCCCAACAAGATATTTGGGTTTAAATATTGCATGGAAATTCTAAGCTAATTTTCATGATTTTGTGATTTTTAGGGTTTTCTACATCCTTTAGCAATGTTTTTGGAATTTTATAAGCAACTCAAATCAATCAGTAATGATGAGAAACCAAATAGTCTAACTCATAAAAATTCTGAGAGAATGGATTAAACCAAGGGTGTAGTAATGTATCTATTTCAAATGGAAAATACACACAATGGTGATTCATAAAATGATTAGAGAATTCGCTTAGGTTACTCACAAAATGGTGAGAGCATGGCTTAGGTTGCTCATAAAATGGTGAGATCTTGGCAAAGAGGTGACCTAGATGACCTCAATAAAAATTGAGCACTATCTACATAGTCCTAAATGACCTCAAATCAATGTAGTTCAAACATATGGCAATGGATAATAGGATGATAAAGTGAGATAAAGAGTAAGGCAAATGGAAAGACAAGGTAAATGGAAAATATAAAAGGTGAGGTAAAATGATATGTTCTTCTTATTGATGTTGAAATGCACATCATTATTAACATTTGATACAACCAGATAAGTCAATCATTGATGTTGCTAGCCCACACTTCTTATGAATAGATATTCTATCAAGACCCTAATGCTGATTTGGATTTCAATAATGCTGTTGTGATCTTTAGTAGTCATTGATTCTATTTCCTTTAACCTTTGAGACAAGATGTCTTTGTATCCTCTATAAAGGAAAGTGTGGAAAATAGGTGTAAATAATGATAGGCATAGGATAAATGGTCTGATTTGACAATGGAATATTGGTTCATAATAGGATGTATACTGACTAGGTAAAAAATGAAGATTGAAACTTTCAGTCACACACAATGTTGTTAATTTTATATTCGACATAATTTTTGTTATGGTGAGGTAAAATAATTTTGAACATTCTCTCGATAGGACCACTAGATTTATTTTATTTGGGCCTGAGAGTAATTTCCATCTAATTATGTTGTAGATTTTAAGCTATAATGACGTTTTATGTAATAATTTTTTCATCAAGCAGTGAAGAACTATTTTCCCCATCTAATGGCACTTTGAAGAGGTTTTCAAAAATAAATTTTTCTTGATTATCCCATAACACGTCTAAGAAGGGTTAACTAAGGAATGTTGACTTTTGACTTTGATTGTCTTCTAGTGCCCCAAACAAGGTTTCACTAGAAGATGTTGAGTTTAGAATTTGATTGTCCCCTAGCACCTTTGAAAAGGTTTTAATAGGAGATTATTCTTATTCTACATGAATGTGGTCTTAGTCCCCATAATTTTTTGCACCTGAAGTGTTACAATGGATGCAGTTCAATAAAGTGTGATTCTATCGGTCCTAATCAACAGTTGTGGAAGGTGGAATGTAAACATAATGACTATGTTTGTTGGTGTTAATGGAATGATGAAACGAATTAAAATCCTTGTAGAAGATATTAGGATAAATTTATTTGATACTAAAGTAATCATCCTTAAAAACTTTTGAAGGATAAAATATATAGTCAAATTGATTTGCGAGGCATGTGTAACCAATTTTATAACAACCACAGATGTATTCTGATTCTGACTCAAAGGATTTTAAATCTAATGTTGAGACCAACATTGATTTCAGTTTTGATACTAAATTTGATATCAATTCAAGAATATAACCTATCTTTGATATTAAATTCTTTATCTGGTGTTGTGGCAAAGATGTTATGTTGAACGCTTGGTATTGGAGAAGTAATGACTTATGATGACATAATGGGATCTTTAGAAATAGGTTAAACTAAGAAGGACTCCACATAGATTGGGTCATCAAAGGGAGGCTCCTTAAAAATAAGACAATGTTCAAGGTAATGATTTTTTCAAAGGTGATTATAATCATTAGGGAATGACTCAACAAATATTAGCTTGTCAAAGTGAGACTCTTGAACCAAAAGGAAATGACCAATAGGCAACTCCATAGAGACTAGCTTGTCAGAGTGAGGATCCTTAAAAATAGGTCAATGGTTAAAAGGTAATTCAATGTAGGTTAACTCATCATAAATAGGTGTTTCAACAAAAAACTGCATATTGGATGGTTGTCTTGGCCTTGGTTTAACCTTGGTTATAAACTATCAATTTTGAACACATTTTGTATTTTAAAAAATGGATTTTGGAAAGGTAATTATTGGCTTTCTTGCATCTTGAATTTTATATAGTACAACATAATTGACACTATATTAGTAACGGCTTGTGGTTTAATAATTGGGCTTTTGAAAATTAGATTGTCAAATAAGGCATCAATAAAGACTAGCTTGTGAAAGTGAAGTTCCTCAAATATGGGATCAACAAATACTGATGATGGGCCTAAGAAAGTAACTTTAACACACATAGTCATGATTTTGCAACATTATTATCATAATGATCAATGATATTTTGCAGGGTGTGGAATGGTAATCCTCAGGTGTGGTGAAGCTTGGTTGGCAATGCAGGCTAAAGGAGGACAACCTAAAATAGTAACCTTTGGGTGTTGTGGATCTTGATTGCTAACATAGGCTAAAAGAAGAGGGCAGAAAATGGCAACCTTTTGGAACTGTATGGATTTTTTACTAATGTAGGTTAAAGGAGGAGGGCCTAGAATGGTAAATTTTGGGTATGATGAAGCATGGTTGCTAACATAGGCCAAAGGAGGAAGGCCTAGAATGATAATCTTTAAGCTCATCGAAGCATGGTTACTAGTGCAAGCCAAAGGAGGAATATGGGGTCATCATATGATAATCAACATGGATTGGTTTGGTCATTAAAAATTATCCCCAAAGAGGGTGATATAATTACATAAAGGATTCCCGCCATAAAAGGTGATATTGGTTTAAAAAAGATTCCCCTAGAAAGGGTGGTATTGGTCCAATGAAATGGAATGTGGTATGTGGGTTTAAAATGAACCCCTAATTTAGCATTGAAATAGTATATTAATAAGTGTGTGGGTTTAAGATGAACCATGGTTTGGCTTTGTTCATCTCATGATTAGTACGTGGTTTCAAAAAGGAACCTTGATAAGAAATTGAATGGTTGGGTATGTGGTTCAAAATGAACCTGACTTGCATTTCCTTGGCTTCTAACAATTATGTGGGTTCAAAAGAGGAACCCTAATTTTGCATGACTTTGTTCACAAAAGGTATGTAGGCTCAAAAATGAACCCTAACATAAATAATTGATCCCAAACTAGATTTGGGTCCAAATAGACCCGATTTGAATGGTTTTTAGTTTGACAACATAATGACACTATGTGAATAGCATAATGATATCATTAGTCAACATAACACTAACATGAGGTAAATATTTCCCAAAAATTGGATAGAGTAACACACCATCTTGGAAATGTGCAATGGACTACATGTTTGAAATTTATTATGTTGTTTTACTTGGTTTAAATGAAAAATGAATTTTGAACTTGATTATGAGCAAGATGACATTTTAAATATAATCAATTAATAAAATAGTCTAAATTAAAAAAGTAAATGATTTAATCCCTAGTGAAGGCAAGACTCAAGAGGTTTACAAAATGTATTTAGACTCAATAGGCAAAAAAAGAAGTATCCAAATATATGTTCCTACATTAAAACTTACAAGGTTACTTTGTAGCATTAGATTCCATCGATATACTCGTTGAGAATAAATAATTTGTTAATCTAATAAATTTAGATGCACATGAAAAGTATGTCTTATAAGCCCCCTTTTCTCTCAAGAGATTGTAGGGTGACATGTAACTTTAGGCTACTCGCACTACACCAATAGTACTCTATGACAAATGGGTTTTACCTAAAAACTATAATTATTACACATTCTAAATGGTCCCATATGTGTGAACATACCATTTGGATCCATGGTAATTAGCTTGTTGTAAAAATGTCCTATCCTTTTTACAACCACTATATCAATCAATTGCTTAGTATAATGTCATGTCTAGATTAAACCATTATTTTGAGGGCACCTATTGCTAATAAAGGTAGTTCAACCACTCAAACTACCATTCCAATGTTTTAGTATCTCAATTTGTATACCTCATCATGGATTGGGGTTGAAATTATACCAAGAGATTATTCTTAGGTCAGTGTTTCCATAAATAACTCATGGGGAGGTGATGATCTCCTGCTCACAAACCAAGATTCAAGAAATAAATATAGAATGACTTTAAAGGTCATTTCAGGATTACCCAAGTCACTTGGATCTTGGTGATTTTATTTAAAACATTCCTTATATTCTTGAACTAGGCGACATAAAATAAAAAGTGAAGCACTTTTGGTCACCCAAGTTACTTTAAGGGGACCGAGGGATAACATAGATGCTAAGCTTGGTTTAAAAAAATAAAAATCAATTCAAATAAATTTGAAACTAATTTAACCAACAACCAAATGGAATAAAGGAAAATACTCTTAAGAGTCTTAAGCTATGATGATTATTCATTTTAATCCCAAATTCAAATGTGATTGAAATTTGAATTTATTTTTGTAAAAATTAAACTAGTGAAGTGTCTTTGTCCTACAAAATAGAGTGTTATTATTCCAAAAAAGGTGTAGGATATCAAAATAAAATTTTAAATTTGTTTTTTTAACTCTTTATATTTTTGACACAAGGTGATTATTATATTCTGTGGAGCGATCTCACCATTCAATAAGGTGACCTCAATATTGACAAAGTGATCCTACCATTCCACAGGGTGATATCATCATTCCTTACAGTGATCCCACTATAAATTTGTTTAAAAATTGATCTTATTAATGATCATACAACCTTTCCATTCCATATTTCAATATCACTAATAGACATGTTGATCTCACCGATCTACAAAAACACACATAAAATGTAAAAATCACAAAAATAAATCTCTCCATTTATGTGTGTGATATCACTATTACTTAGGGTGATCTCACTATTCTACAAGGTGATCTTGTTGATGTTTAGGAGGATTTCATCATTTATAGGGCAATCTCACTGTTTGGTTGAGAAGATAAGAAACATGAAAATTAGAAGAAAAAGAGAGTAAAATAACCTCAAAAGAGGGTATGAGTGCATATTTAGAAGGATAAAATGGTATGTGAGATGTACGGTCCCATTGGGTGTGCCAAAATGTAGAGTAGGATTATAAATCAAGTTAGTTCATGCACTATTATAGAAAAACCAAAATAATCATAGAGAACTGAACGTGATAAGCCTACTCCATCAAAGGATGATGTTAATGAAATCAAGAAACTAATTATGAAAGTAAGACAAGAAATAGCTTTCAAGTAGTGGATCTCCTTAAAAAATGGTCAATAAATGTGCTCATGCTCATATTTGGTGGTTCTATTATTTGTCAATATATTTTAGAGTGCATCTCTATCAGCTCTTAATTCATGAATGGAATTGGATCCTAGATTTGGTCAATTTAGGGGAATTAGTGAGGCTTCTATAGCAGTATTTATGCATAATAACATTACATAACTAAATATTTTTAAAGCTATCTCTGCATGATAAAAATACACAATTCAAGTTTAAAAGTTATGTCCATGGTTCATGTTTTTATAGATTTTCTAGAAATTTTGAGAATCAATCATGACAATCCATATTGAGATCAAGACATGTGGTTAAGAATTAATTCAATTTTAGAGGCTCAAGGCATTAATACTACAATTAATAAACATGGCTTACAAATCCATCTACTTGTTTGATATTTACATTTTGAGTGTTGATAATTTTTAAGGTGATGTCATAATTTCATATATTTTTTGTGATGTCATGACTATGTCATCAATCTAGATTTTCTAAAAATAGAAAAATCACTAATTAGCCATGGACATTTTGACTATGCATTTAAATGGGTTGAACCAGTTAAGTACCTCTGATTAGGTTAACTTACATTTCTATAATTTGGATAAAGTTATCCCATATAAGTGGTCAAAAAATTTCAGTTTATAAGTCACAACTTGATTGGAGAATAATTAGAAGGTGATGATTGCATACAAGATAATTCCCTATTTATGACCATATTGATGTGAATTAGGAATTTCACATGATGTATGCACATGAATCAAAAATTTTTAATGGTTTTAAGGCTTAATTTACATTATTTTCAAGAATTTATTCTAACAACCATTTAAACTTTAAAGTGGTAAAAATGGGGTGTCTACAGTATTCATGTTTCATATTAACTATATCAACATTGTTATTTTCAAACACAATATTGTCAATAATTTAATCTATGTCACCCCAAATACACTTTATGTGATTACTAAATTTGGCTTCATTTTTTTCAATGTCTTTTTCCTGGAATGTATATGTAGATCTCCATGTATCAAAACCATGTTTTAAACTGTTTTCATTTCCTATAAAAGGTATATATAATAATAGTTTTTCCGTACAATGATTTTCAATGTCAAAATGTTTATTATCTTTCACGTATCAAATAACATACAACCTATCCCACACCTATTTATTTTTATCTTTTTTTTTTGTTATTTAGAGACAAAATCAGCATGGCAAATATTTGCTAAAGCTGGTGGCCATTGAAGATAGTTTTCTATTATATATTTTCATATTACATCCTCTATTTCATTAGGTTCATGTGTCAAAAGTATTGGAGGTTTTAGGATGAATGTGCATTCATCTGGTGGCCTTATATTTATGAATATACATTTCCTAGAACAATTATTCAATGCCAATGACAAAGCTATATGAACAACTTACTGAGCAGACATTTGTTATCTATTAAGCCATGTGTTTCCAAGGTTGCATATCATTTAAATGACATTTATATTTATTTCTTGATGTTCTTTGTGGATTCATTGAAATGATGTTGTCATCGACATGTTGATTTTTATCATATAGGATGTATAATAAGATGTTATAGTAAAACCATTAAATACAAACTGGGCATCTATATTTGTTTTCGACAAATTAGGCAATTTTTTATACAATCTATTTGTACATGCATGCAAAGGATTTCATTAAAACAAAAATGTTGGTTGTCTAAGTATACTCTATATTGCTTGTATATATTCACCTTCATTGATTTCTAATTCTGCTAAAAACATGTTAAATGTCATAAAATTCTCATAACTTTTATTCTCCAATGTTTTTCAGATGTGTATTGAGTTTTTGATAACAAAGTTATCTTTCTCAATAGATTGTTCAAGGATAATTGTTTTTCACATTGAACAAATAGGGAAGTTATAGTTGCAATGTGGCTTTGTAATTTCTTTTATAGATTTTAGTATGGTGATGTTCATGTAATATTGATATGCTTGAATCAAGTATATTTTCATCACAAGATATATAGTTATTGACAAATCTAATAACTTCAAATTTTTATCTTTTCTATAAATTGGAGCATATTTGATCCATACCATAAAATGTGTATGTTGACTTCCTCAATTTTAGAACTCCGTAATTTAAAAATGATCTTGAAATTTTCAATAAAATTATTTATCTTTGTATATCATTTTTATCATTGCCTTTATTCTATGTGTATAGTATCATCTACATGTCATAGGATCTTTTAAAATCAAGAAATTATCATTAATTGTATTAGATGTGTTATTTTTTATGTTTTTCATTCTTTTTCATGTCTTTGATGAAATTCACACAATGTGTTTATAATCAGTTTCCAAACATGTTCAACCCTAGTTAGTTTAATGAAAAATGTTGGTGGCCCTAATTAGCAAATCATTGTAAATGTGTTTTTTCATAGCTAATGTAAATAATCTGGCAATATTTGTATTTTTTTGAAATCAATATATCTAATGTTAGATTTCAATAGTTTTTCTAAGTTTCATCTATACTTTATGTCTCCTTCCAAAATATTTCATCCTTTTAGTTTCCATTTTCTAATTCTCACCCACATGGTCAATGACAATTTTCATTGTTTTAAAAAAGAGATTTGTAATATGGCATGCAAATGCAGGGTCTTTATACTACAATTCTCATTAATTTTTTTTAGAATATTAAAATTTAGTTGCAATGCTTTCATTACATGGGTCACCATAAAAAAGTGTTGGGATGTTCATTTCCTGGGCATATTTGTCTTTGAAAATTCCAAGTGGTTGTTGGTATTATGCTAGTGTGACTTGGATCATTTTACATTGAAAGTCATGAATGCATTTTGATTTTATGAATCCATGTACCATGGTAAAAGTGGAAATTCATTCTTAATATTCATCATCTATTTCACTATCCTTTGAAGTACCGATAATATTACATTGTCATGCATATGTAGTAATCATTTCCATTTTCTTGTAATTTTGACATTTTAAAAATAATACAATTTTTTCTTGAATAATTGATTTAGAGTATGCACATGATAATGTTTGGATGAACCCTCCCTTTCTGGTATGCAATCTTGTATCCAATTTTATTTTTGTCTCATTATTAATTGTAGATGATTCATTGATCGATTGTAGAAATGTTTTGTATACTATGTCAATGTTTGATGGCACATTGGTAATCATGCCAATTAGTTTAATTTGCATTTTTTAATATCCTAGTTCTATAGTTTGTTTAAAATCAATCTATAATGAAATAAGATTCTCTTCTAGATCTATTAGGATTTAGACATATGTCAAAGGTGAATTTAACCAAATGTGTTGAGGTGTTACAAATTTTAGAACAATTCCATTTCTCAATGCATTATTAAATTTGATGCATATTTTTCATAACAATTCCATCTATTTGCATAAGCTTTGCATATATTTCTTCTTTTGTTTTTTTTGAAATCTACTATGTTATACTTCAAGTGTAGTTGACTAAAAAACAAACACACATGCTTTGGTTTGTCATATAAGTATTTTATAAATTTCTTTTTTGGATATACACAATGCATTTGAACACACACAAACATGTTATTAGAGTCTTATTCAATGGATGATCTGTCATGTCCTCCTTGTAATTTATGGATTTTCAATTTGCATGTTTTCCTTGATTTCATGCAAGGTATTTTAGAGAGAGAAAATATTTTTTAAATGTGATAGGTAATGATATGTAATTTACACTATAATTTTAAATGTTAGCTCCATATAGACATATTTATATCAATAGTTCATAATGAACATGATCTGTGTTTGTTTCAAAGAAGACTATGCTATAGTTTCTTGTTGGTTGCAGGGAATTATAGTACATCTTTGGTATACACATCAAACAAGCTAACCAAAGATGGATTTTTGCATCTAGAAATATCGACATCCACCCAAAGCAAAAGGAACCACCCTTATTTTTAGTTTCATCAAATAGATTTGCCAAGTTAATAATATAGTCTTGCCAACTTCAGAATTTTCTTGTGTTTTGTATTGATATGGAAGGTAAGTTTGTTTGGACATAAGATAATGCCTTTGTATCTTAACTCAATATTGAATTGTAGAATGATTGTGGTATATAACGATAAATACATTATAAATCAAATTTATAATTTGTTAATTAACAAATCCTATTGAATGAGACTTCACCATAATTAACATCATATTTAATAAGTATATATAATCCATCACTTTGCATCTATTGTAAAAACACTATCCAACATGATCTAAGATCCCCACACATATTAGAAAACTGAATATGCATAGACAACATCATGTATTGGATATTTTTAATGCAATATAATGGATCATAAAGATTGAAAATGGGATTCACATCATAAAACAAGAATAAGTACTGAAGCTTCTTACATTGTTCATTGAATTAAAGGTAATTCTTTTTCCTTACAAAGGACCAAATGCATATTTGTATATTTAGCCATCTACCTATGCAATGTATACAAAAGTTATCTCCTCACCAACTAGTTTAGTTAGAAATGGATTCATGTAATGAAAATAATTGCATTCTATGAATATAAATTTATATATCATGTATCCCATACAATATGAATAAATCATGAGGATCTAATTATATTTTATTTGATTTAATAATAGTTTTATCACCCATATGTAAAATATTTAAGAAATGGCCAATGATATCATTTATTATTTCCAAAGGTGTATATTGAAAATTTAGTAGTGTTATCCCCAGAATTAGCCACTCATTTTCATAGTCAACATGTTAACTATTTTGGTCTTGCAAGTAAAAAATGGTTTCCTTCCTTCTCAAAAATGTTCTGAGCAGACAAGTTATCCAATTACCCAAGTCTTTTTGGCAAAAATAAATCTCTCATTTTGAAAGGGTTTTCAGTCGTGAAAATGAACAAGGAATAATTCAATAGACTTGAAGGCATTTCCTAAGACTTGCTACGTAAGGTTGAACATCAGAGTTCAATTGTACATGGTTCATCAGTGAGGTTCAATGAGATAAAATAAACTATAGGTACCAACCATCGAACCTTTAAACCCCACTTCAAGGTTCAAGGTTAAAAGTTCAAGGTTCAACCAAATAGTTCAACCAAAAGATTCAAGCTGAAGGATCAAGCAGGAGGTTCAAAGCGGTTGGTTCAAATGACATATTGAACACATAAAAAGACTGTATGAATGTGACTCTTTGAAATACATAAGTGTTGAGCCATTGAACCATTAAAATGATGAACTCCAAAAGACAGTTTAAGGTTCAAAATGGTTCAAGTGATCGGTGACATCCCCGTAGATGTCAAATTCAGGATAATGGAATAATAATTGATTTTCAAATAATGCAAACCTAAGGACAAACTTAGCTATTTATTGCGAAAGGAGCCAAAAAATCCATTAGAAGGTGAGAAGATAGCCTCGAGAGCTCAGATCACCAGGAAGAGACAAAATATAGCAAGGAAAGAGGGAATTAAATAGAGAATCTAGAAGCATTAGTGGAAGAATTATTCCAGTGGGTAGAACAATCTACTAGGTGGATATCAAAGAGCATTAGCATTCAATGACGTGGCCCATTTTTCTTCAATTGAGTAAAGGTGAGTGGAAAATCATGTATCATAAAGAGGAGTGGCCTTGCCTCTCAGAAGACCAGACAACCCATGCCTATGAAGGAACATTGAATATGATTTAAATGCCTTCAGCATGGCCTCTTCATAGGAGTCTCTCTTTTCATTACATTAAATGTAGCACGGGCTACTTGTGGAAAGGTGTGCCCAGGTATTTGAGGGAATACTATATATTGTAATCTTTCATTTTTAGATAAAGGGGGATCTCTCAATTATTAGAATCAAAACCCTACCCAAATTGCAAGGCATTTTTGAGACTTTGAGCTCAGATTGTTAATCACATTTTATTAGGTGAATGAGAAAGTAAGTGACATTTCAAACTTTGTGTTGAAATAACTTGTGTTATGTAGGAAATTGTTCTTATGTATTTCTTACGAAATAAAGTCTTATTTGTTTGATCAAATAAGTAGAGCAAGTGAAAATAATCTGGAAGATGTCCTGAAGCTGATTGTGGAGACTTTGTGCTACCATAATTGTCTTTAGCTTGTGTGTTTTACATTTCAGCACAAAGAATATTAGAAAGGCTTTGAACTACTTTTATCCTTTGTGATCATATACTCTATTGTAGTTTTCAGTGGAGACTTTGGGCTATAATTCATTCTACTGTGATATTAGTCCTAAATCAGTAAGAGAAGCAATGACAGACTTTGTGCTTTCATGGGTTTCTTATGGATCCAATTATTACCTGGGAAGTTTTCTTGTTGTTTTATGAACATCATTTCTAAAAAAAGAGAAATGGATTCAGTTATTACATAGGATTTTTCCTTTACTTTGTGAACATCATTTCTGAAAAAAGAGAAATGGATAGTGTGATTCTACTCCCCCCCCCCCCCATTAGTTTTTAGTATAGGTTTAGTTTATAATAATTTGTAGGGATCCTCCTCTTGCTGAGAGGAGAGATTTATCTCATCATGCTATGATTAATATAAATTTTTTGTCTTCAGTTAGTTGATGACAAAATATTCACCCAAGTAGCACATGAAATGTATCAAAGAGGTAATAAAAAATATTGTCCTTAAATGATTTACCTCAAAAAATATATTTTTCACTAACAACATCATTAAGGTTACTATATTATTTTCCTATTCCTTATCTATAGTCCTCTATAATTATTAGTTTTGGTAGTTTTTCATCACACTATCTCTTATGTTTATTGAGATTAGAGGCCATTACTTTTCTGGGAAAGAATTTATAGATATATGGTAAAGTATGAAGCATATGTTTGCTAGTACACAAACCTATTTGTTTTTAGTCCAATGAACTATTCCAAACACATGTATATAAAAAATATAATATTAACTAAATAACTAAGAAAATGACATAGATTGCATAGAAAAAAAATTATAATGATATATTTTGCGTTGTTCATGGCTAATTAGTATAGGCATACTATAGTGTGCATACTTATAGTTAACTAATACAACAACTTGATTTCTAGTACAATGCACAACTATGAGAAAATATATAGAAGAAAATGTAGTAGGGTTAATCTAATAATTGATAAAATTGATGCACATATATTAGATCGAAAAAAAAAAAGATTATGTTAATATCTAATAAAATTAAACGTGCAAAAGCAAAAACAAAAAAGGATGGCATTTCATATGAGTGAAAACTAGATCTAGAATCTATGAACCATAATAAATTGATAGATTATAGATATATGTAAAACAAAAAATATATAAATTCATATGAGTCAAATATATACACTCAATAATAGGAAAAAATCTACAAATCAATATTATCAAAAACTTACATTATATGCAACAAAATTTCATTTTGAAATGGGTTGAAAGGTAATCAACCCTATTGACTACAAGCATATCCAACTATCAACTCAATTTCCTCTACATATTTTAGGTAGAAACATAGTCATACAATCTATAAGTTTTTTAATGTAATAACACTTGTTTCATGCATATGGTAAAAACGTAAAATCTAGGTTTATATGGGTAAAATATAGTCTAATTCATTTCAAGAATAAAATTTTAATGGATAATTAAATTTTTTCAATTATATTTCAAATTTCAATGATACATTTTGTTCAATTTTTCGTAGTCTAATACAAAGGACTCATTTACCTAATAGGACTAGTTAAGTTCAAAAATAAATGAAGATAACATATCACAAGCTTTTGTGCCCAATGAATTGAAGGTTCATTCTATACCAGAGATGTTTTGCCATGATAGCATTCAACCAAGAACAAATATTTAAAGTTAATTGTCAAAGTTCAAGTAGAGAAATCATGTAAAAGGTGTTCCATAACAGAAAAACACAAACATCACATTGATTCATATATTTCTCCATGCAACTTAGAACTATACACCCAAAAAAAAGGATTACACTATTATGCAAGCTAGTTATATTATTTATGTTCTTCAAACCATTAATTTAAACTACATATTACAAAAAATATCAACAAAAACATAATTTACAGCTACATAATTTAAATATGAAAATATTTAAATATCTTAGTTTTACCCTAAATGCTAAGTAACACATATATGGACATATTTCAAATAATGTTGTTTAAATAGCAATAAGAAAATTACTAAGAAATCCAAGTTGAGAGATTCAAATCACTTGTATACCAAATAATATTTCCAAACACCGATTAAGGTGAGTAAAGTATTCTTCACATATTTTATTCTTTGGGCTTGTGTTGTCTTCTCTCTCTTAAATTTATTAATTTTCTTTGTCACAAGGACATACCTCAATTGAAACTACATTTATTACTCTTGCATAATTTTAATATAATTATGTTTTTATTGAAACTATATACATAAATTTAATGTTCTAAGCATACGCACAAATAAATTTAAATTATAGTTATTTATTTTGCATAGGGTATGATAAAAAATTCTATCATTTTTTAATTGAGACTATATATTTTTTGGCAATGATGTATGATTTATTTAATAACAATTTGAAGAAAATAAATGATCTGTAAAAAAATAAACATATACAATGTATATTGGTTGAAATAAATAAATCTTAAATTTATCAATTTTTTTCATGCGAGTAAATTATTTTTCACTTATTATATTCTTTGGGCTTGTATTTTTTTCTCTCTTAAATTTATTAATTTTTTATTTATCTCAAGGACATATTTCAATTGAAACTATATTTATATTCTCATGTAGATGTATGATATTTTTTTTGAAATTTTGTATACATAATTTTAATGTTCTAGTCAACCGTACAAATAAATTAAAACTGAAGTTATTTTTTTTGCATAGGTGTATGATAATTTTTAAAAAAAATAAAAAAAATTGAGACTATATTTCTTTTGTACTATGGTATGAGTTATTTAAGAAAAATGTAAATAAAATAAATAATATGCAAAAAAGAATAAACATATACAATGTATATTGGTTAAAATAGATAAACGCTGATGTATTACATAGCTCCACATTCAATTAAATTAGCCTTTGTGAGTTGTCATAGTGGTTTTAATCTTTTTATCTCACAATATTTAATAGTTTGGTAGTCTATAGGGGACTACACATTTAGTACTTTTAAAATCATGCATTCTAAAAACTATTAATAAACTTATAATAAAAGTACTATTTTATAAATAATATTTACAATGACATTGACTCCACAAGAATATTTTCAAATAACACCCCTAGGAATATTCTATTATTTTATTGAAAAAACTTTAGGAAAAATTTAAAATTATTAAAACCATATACATTTAAGAAAATGATTGGTTGAATCAAAAGTGATTAATTGAAAAGTGAAATGAATAGTTTCTATCTTAGTAAGGACTAATAAACTACAAAAAAATTGATATTATTATAAAGGATAATAATGTGAGCCTTATTTAATTTATTTTTAATTGATTACTCATAATAATGTATCACTTTATTAATTTCAAAGTTAGTAAAAATTATTATGTTTTTTGTTTTTTATATTGTAAAATATTTTATAAAGACTACATATTCAAAGATGAGAACTTTAAATTGAAGCCAAGCTCTACTAGTCCATTACCAAGAGAATCAAGGTTCATGGTATAAGTGTGATGCTAAGATATAAAAAATTCACATAGAAATGATAACACTGAAGCAAAACAAGACAAAACATATAAAATATAGGCCACATAGCCTATTTAGATGATATAATATCTATTAAACTAATTGTAGGTGAACCACTATCATCCCTAGGCTCTTTATGTTTCACAGGTCCCTTATGATGCTAAGGTCCCAACTCAAGAACACCCACTCATGGTAGGGACCTTTCAACCCTATTAAGAAGCATGCACATATTTGAGGACATTACATAGTTCCTTAGCTCTTCAACATCAACTAGTCTACCAAAATCAATCACTTTTTTCAACTGAGCTATAATGTTACTAATACAATACTCAATTCGAGCACTATAATAAATTGACATAAACTAATAACCACTACTCAGTAAAATACCAATGATTGCATCTACATTATCAAACTTGAAAACTAAGACCATATAAAAGTCCAATCCAACACTAGTATAAATCCAAGCGTTTGTGTTTACCTTGTCTAAATTAGAAGACACAATGCATTTCGAAAAAATTATTTCATCATATTGTCCAAATAAATAGTCCATCAATTCCCATTCATATTTTGTCAACTATACTTTAGAAACAGTCTCATGAGTAGTCCTCCAATCAAGAAAGTTAGACCATTTGGGAAAACCTCCATTATCCAACAAGAAGCAAGAAGAGATCTTCAACATTCTAGTGTGTTAATTTTCTTTCAATTTATCTTGAGGATTCTAAAGATGAAGTAAAATATGTAAGGAAAAGAGTTTATAGATAACATTAATGATGAAATTAGTAAGCAACCTTACTTCAAACTGAAAAACATCCACATTTATTTGTTTCCACATAAACCAAAGAACCTTAGTAGAGTAAAACTAGCCATAACTCATGGAAAAACATATGGATTTTTTTGAGAACGTAAACAACCAAAATCAATATTATACAATGGTATTTCATAATCAAATAAATAGAACTAATATTTGAGACATTATTTCCAAAGATTAGGTAAAAAAGGAGAATAAAAAAACATGTTCAATAATTTTAAACTCCTCACAGAACAAACAATAAGGATGGTGAATTATATATTTAAAAATGATAGACCCAACACCCAAATTATTAAAAAAAAAACAAAAATAAAGAACATGATTTCTTGGGTTAGAAATAAGAAGATCAATTGACACTAAAATGGATCATCCAACTACACAAGTGGTAACACACATGCCATATGTGATTAAAAGAACTAGGAAGGGACATTTGGTTAATGAAAATTTCTCAGGCATCATCTTAATAGAATATTCATGTAAAGGCAAGACATTTAATAATTTAATATTATCCCATAATCCACTTGCTTCATAAAAAATATCAACATTATAATCAGACTTGAGAGCTTCAAAAAGGAGGGTGAATGTTTTTTTTTCTGAGAAGAGGGAATATGCAATTTATTAGAAATCTTATCAAAATAATCCAAATCATCATGGAAAATTAGGTACTTGAAATTCTGTAGGACCTTTGAATAATAGACATAGGTATAACATCCCCTAATCAAAGCTAAAGGCCATATATTGACAGACAGATTATACCAGATTGACCTATACCCTTAACATCTAGCACCTAGGTGATTAAAGGCAAATGACAATGATATAAGGTGTTTAATTGATTCCTAGGATTTCCAAATTGAAGAAAAAAGATATCCTGTCACTTTAATTAAAAAGGATCTCACAAGCAAATTAGATATCTGTAACCCTTTCCAGTTTGGTTTACCTCTAGGAAAACTTATGGAAACATTATTATTTATAAAGACTTTCCACGGTTCATCTCCCTTTAGGGCTCTAATTATCCATTTGACATCCAAAGTTATACTTTGAAGGTGAAGATATTTTAGGCCCAACCCACCAAGGTTTTGAGGGACACAATAAAATTTCTAATCTACTGCATGTCTTTTTCTGAGACCCCTACTATCCGACCAAATAAAATACCTTACAATTTTAGGGAGCATGTTAATCTGAGTTATACTAAATGTCCAACAAGTGGCATGTAGATATTATATGAAGAAATAACTCTTGGTCACACTTGAATATGCCTCGATAGTGATAGGAGGTTCCCATGCTATTTGGAACTCTTCTTATTGATATTTTCCTACAACCAATCCCACGTCTTTTTGATGACATGAATAAAAACAAAAGGGATGCCAAAATACCTAAACAAGTGGTTAGGTTCTTTCCACACACACACAAGACTAGATAAGCAATTTGGGTGCTTTTCATTCCAATCAATCATAAAAGACTTATCAACAGTAACTTTAGAGCCAAAGTTAGAGAAATAAATGTCAATCCTAAATTTAACTTGGTTGAAATTATCCTTTTTAAGTTACATAAATAAATAAGTATCATCAACAAATAAACCATCAATAAGTTCAGAGTTGTTTGGTAAAGAGAGACCTTTAACTAAGGGGCCAATCATAGATCTTCTTAGAAGATAGTATAAGCCCTCAATAACAAGAAAAAATAAGGATTTTTAAAAAGGATAGGATTATCTAATATACCATTGAATCTCAGATGATTGAGTGAGTTCACCATTTACTTTAATAATAATAGAAGCATCTCTAAAGAGAATATTGACCATTCTACAAAATCTATCCTAAAACCTAAAAGCTTTCAACACCATGTCAATAAATGAGCATTTAATCTTGTAATAAGGATTTTTAAAATCAAGTAAAATCATACCAACATTTTGATTAGAGTAAATATCTCATTACATACCTTCCCAACTTGAAATTACATTATCTAAAATATATATTCCTTTAACAGAACATGTTTATGTCTCATAAACATTAGAGGGGAAGAAATAAAAGAACCTCTTGGCTAAGATTTTAGCAAAAATATTATAAGAGACATTCAATAGGGTGACATGTCTCCAATTTATAACCTAAGTATGGTCTCCTTCCTTGGGTATGAGCTTAATAACCCCTATATTAATATCTGGTTGTGAAGAGCCAACCTAAAAAGCTTCCTTATACATAAAGAGGCATTCTTGAGAAATTTAATCTATATTTACCTTATAAACATAAAGTAAGAAACCCATCAATCCTAAGAGCCTTATCATTATTAAGAGAATCAATAGTTTATTAACCTCATCAAGGTATATTTCACTATAAAAAGTGGTATAAAGTTCTCAAAATATTTTTCTAGGAGTACATTTGACACACAATTCTTTGTTTTTAATCACCTTAGGTTTTGTACCATCAAAATGAAAGAGATTTCAATAGAATAAAAAAGGACAGTTTCAACTCTTCAGGGTCATTAGAAAAAGAGCCTTCACATTCAACCATAGAGATCTTTTGCTTGGAACTATTAGTGTAACAACCCCACTGGGTGCTAACTAGCAAAATATAGTTTTTTTAAAAACACATATACTAACAATAAATTACACCAAGAGAAGATAATATGAAAATAATCTAAGAGTAATAATTTTAAATAAGGATAAGATATCAAATAATCATTGATCACTATCAATATATGGAAATGTGTCATACTACAATCATAGAAAGTAATAACAAATATCCAACCACTATTGGTACAATATAGTCACTACTGTTAATCTTCAATAATTAGGCAATTAAAATTCTTCACGATAATGTTTCCAATAATTAATAAATATAACACAAAAAACAAAAATAAGATATAAATCTCCCTAGAGCATGAATCCCTAGACTCTCTAGTATTTGAGGTACTCTCAAGAGTGATTTCAAAAGTAGTACTACTATGGGGAGGGAAGGCATCATCTGAGTACTTTTTCACACCATCCATGGACCATCGATCCCATGCACAATCTCCTATCAGGGAGTGGCCCTCCCTTCACGGATAGGTAAATAGTGATGGTGTGAAAATCTAGAGAATAACAAGTACCCATGTGAAATATGATTTCTAAAACTAAACATGTAGGGTATCATAGAAAATCCATTCTAGTGGAAGATATCACACAAACATGTAAAGCATAATTGTCATATTAATTTAAAATTACTTTCTAAACATACTACACCCCATGGTAACCCATATTACCATAGTCTAGTATTTTAATACATAACTATTAGTTTTCTACAAATAGTGATATAAAAAAGTCTTAAAACATAGAAACATAATCTTCTTTTCAAGCAATAAGTTATAACAAAATAAGTAACAATTTATATAATATTCTATCTTAGCATTCACTACCCTCTCATAGGTTTTATGCATGCATACTTAATGTCCTACCAACTATCACAAAACATACTATTCATAGTAATAGTCAACACACATAGATATAATAATTATAATATGTACCATCTAGGTAAAATAAAATTTTATAGTATAGAACTCTATGGCATCCCATAATATCATAGATCATTATGTTTGAGCACCCTATTCAAACATGAACAAACAATCTTACACTCATAATAATAATAAAGTATGGGATTATATTGCCCAAGTATACCTTAGATTATACTAGGAATTAACAATCAGAAGAAATATAATCTCTAGGCACACATCATGATGCACTATTTTAAGATATAAAATTCTAAACACTTGCACATATTAATACTCTCATAGATTTACTACACATAAGGTTTCATTACTATTTGCATAAATATACTAACATTCATTTATGACACAAATCAATGTTTTACAAGATTTCACAACTAATACTTCTATGAACCTTTAATATATAACTGAGTATTATAGTCATTTCGACCTCTTTAGACATCAATATTTAGTTCTTATTATTTACTACTAGTTCTCATCATAGATGAAAACAACCTTTAATATAAAACCACCATATAAGGCATTCAAAAAGTTCATTTTATGAGTTTAAAATATACATAGTGTATGTATTTAATTTTTAAATAATGCTACAAATTTGAGCCTATTAATGTACTTGCATAACACTATTGTGTTACCGATATACTACTTGTTCTCTACTAGCATTTGAAGTATAGCCATAGCATAGATTTATATCATATAATTATATAATTCATGGATATAGTATTAATTATTCAGGGGTATTAACACATAAATATTTACCTATGCTATTGTCTACATAAATTATAGAAATATTCCTAGTTCTATAACACTATTCATCTCTCTATAATCTTGTATATCTATGTACATTACGAAAGATTATCTTCCACCAAATAATCACATATTAGCTACCTATAGTGCATGTATAAGAGTGCTAACATAATTATGCATTAAGTCTATCAAATTCATTTAATGAGTCTCATGCTTAATGATGCTTCAAATATAGTAAATATAATCAATCACAAATTCTTAGATTTGCTATAGGGTTTTTCCATCCAAATATCTTTTATCTCAAATGTGATAAAGGAAATTCATTTACTAGATATACACCAAAAATTCCCATCTATGTATACTATATTAAATTTTTAAAGCTCAATTTGAATTTTCATGATGCATTCCCTAGAAATTAACTCTTGCTCAGCCTATTACATGAAATATTATTTTTCGTTCACAATAGGTAGACTCATGAAAATCCATAAAGATATACCAACATTGCTTTTTCCCAATTAAATTGAAATATTAAAAAGCATGTGTGAAAATATGTATTTATTTAATAACTTGATTTCAAACTACATTACAAAAATACGATTCAAAATAAAGTTCCACCCTAACACAGTTTGTCATAAAGAGTAAATGTAGGTTCCTTCATGTATCTAGCATTTATTTTCCAAACAGAGTATTTTTAGCATTCTATCATTGATGCTAGAATAAGGGGAGGGGAAATACAATATTTAATACAAACCTAGAACTTATAAATTCTAACTAATCCAATACAACGATCCAATTTCTTTGAACAAGCTGGAATAAAATACAATGATCCAACTTCTTTACATAATTTGAATACTATAACACAATGAATTATTTCTATGTATAAGCTGAATATGAATTTATTACAATCAAATCATATATATATATATATATATATATATATATTTCACCATGATTTTATGTGATATAAATAACTCTTCTTACTCAATAATTTACTCCAACTATGTACTCCTTTCCAAGAAATGGCCTTTCATTTCTATTCTATCTTTGGCTCACTCCTTCATCCTCTCTCCTTGCAGTACTCTCTCTGTCACCATAATTTTCTTTATTTTATTTTCTACTCCTCTCCATATCATCCACACTTTCTTTACCTTCTTATTATAATAATTTCCTCTATCTCTCTTTTTCCCTTAAAATCTTAATATGAGTTTCCTTTAAAATCCTAACTTGTACATGTAATTTAATTATTATTTTCCAAAATCAATTAAGATTATTATAATTTCCATCTTCTTTTCTTATTTTTATTCTTTCATGCAAAAATATTTTAATGTAACATTTAGCTTCCAAATCCAATACTGACACTTCTCTTGAGCTTTCATTTAATGTTATAACTTATGCATGCTAATATTATTTGTTCAAAGTCATGTAAATCACTAAGTTCACTTAAGTCTAAATTTATACCTTCAATTCTCAAAAATCCCATGCTTTGGCTTATAGTTAAATTTTCTTAATTTAATTGAATCCCGAGTTATCTCAATAAAAAATTAAATTAAATTAATTAATAATCAAATTATTTTAGGATGACCATTAAATACCACATGATTCATAGCCAACAACTTTAATATCACAAGTGTTCTATGGTTAATACAATTATTAATACTTTATCCAAAAAGACACCAAACTAAAATAATCATATTTATCAACTATCATTTAAACCTATCACTATGTTAGACAATCCTACTTAGTGTAAGTATTGATAACATTTATCATAAGATAACATTGTCTGATAATATCTATGTACTATAAATATTAATGAGATCACACGTTTCATATCATCATAAGCATCAATCAATACCTGATTATAGCATAATATATTATAACTCACTATATAAATCAAACAAAGAGTCAAACAAGTTATTGTACTATGATGTGTGTGTTGGGTTACTAGCGATTTCTTTGTCATCCCCCAATCATCCCATATATACCATCCTATCTGATCATGCTCTCCATCCATCATGTTCTGAGGGTAGAATCAATTTTGCATCCACCTCATGATAAGTTGGTAGTTAGTCGAATCATTATATATAAACAAAATTATTCATGCACAACTAACAAATATCCATCTATTATATATATATATATATATATATATATATATATATATATATATATATAAGAAAGTATAATTATCACATCATGTAAACTAATCAACATATCACTATCACATTACTAGTATATGCCATAAATCTCAAATCAAAGCAATAATAATCATCTGATAACCACAATAATATACGGATTCAAAGGTTATAATAGTTAGGGTGAAATCAGGATGTAACAATTAGCCTAAAGAAACTTGAAGAAAATTTTTTATCCTTTGTTTCCAAGCTTGATCCAATTCAACCTAGAATGAATTTGGGCACCCATGGAGATGAAGGATTGATGTCAATAAATTTGATGCTTAAGCAATGAAAGGTTATCAATAAGCAAATGATTATTCATGTCATTTTGGATAGAAAGATCCATAGAGATCAACTTTTCTTGGGTAACCAATGCTATTATCCTTTTATTGTCTTTAAACTGACCAAATATTCTATAAAATTTCTTTGACAAATACATGAAAGAGTTATACCCATCAATAATGGAAGAGGATTTTGAGGTTGTTTTGCATATATTCGATGAAGCAAAAAACCCATCTCTAAAGTTAGCATCCTGAAGGTGACAGATATTGAATTTATATATCCCATTTAAGTCCGAGGATTTATCCTTCTCATTTTTATTCATAAAGAAGCTAATCTCAATTAGGTGATGATCAAAAATAGTAAAAGGGAGAACCTTGATCGTGTTAGAGTTAGCCTCTTGCTTAATGTAGAAAAAAAACTTATTCAAATAGAATTTGTCAAGCCTAAAGCATACCCTTCTATTGTTATGTTGGTTATTACACCATTATCTTTTTAAAATTTGAAGAGGGTCAAGCAACTTGTGTATCCTTTAAAGGTTAGACTGGAAGAAAATTTCATTTCCCTTCCAAAGGACCGAGACCCCAACCTACTTCTCCTTTCTCACCACAACCATGTTAATGTCTACCCCTTAAGGAACCATGAGATATATCTAAGGTGAGAAGCCAATACTTTCCATAATTTTTATTTATCTCTATAATCATTATAGGCATAGACATTATAATGTCCAAAACATTGTTCATCTTTATCAATTATAATCCACATAGCTCTTTGACAAGGAGATGAGCCATGACCTAACAGAAACTCAACCCACTCTAGATGTATGAGGATGGAAGCACCCCATCTACCTTTAGAATGATTTGTTTAAAAGTGTGGGTCCCTTAACCAAATAAAATTAAGTATAGAGTCAAGTTTAAACCCAACTACTTTAGTTTTATGTAGGAAAAGGAAATAAATATCTTCTCTTGATTTCCTAATTTTTTTGATGATAAGATTGTAGTCTGGGGACTCAAGACCCCTCACTTCCAACTGATACCCTTTATAAAATAATATAGAGGGGGTTACCTACTTAGGCAAACCTGAGGGCTTAGACCCTCCCTTAATATGATACAACCTCGTAAATCACTAACTGAAAGGACTCCATTTTTTGGGCTTGCTGAATGAATCCCTAGTCACCAGGATAAGAAACTAACTATTGTTTAAGCCAATTTTAAGCCTTTAGATCTTCTTATAACCTTTCTAGGAGGCAATGAATTCTCATAAACAATACCCAATGGGGCCAAGTGCCCCCAGTTAACAAGATTCAAATCCTTAAAGACCAACTCAGGGGAGATTTCCATGGGGGACATAGAATCAGGGCACTCTTTCATAAAATGTGACATCAAGGTATTAGGGGTAGATGAAAACATTTCATAGGTCTTGTCTATAATGAAAATTTATTCTTCAGATACCGTACCTTCATAGAGCGGGATAACTTATTCATGAATAACACCACCCTCTACTTGAATAAAAGAATCAAGGGAACATTAGGGGGAATGCAATACCAGTAACATCCTTTATCATATTTTTAAGGAGGGAGATAGGAGGAAGATCATAAGACTGGTGGTCTATTACATAGGCTATCTTAAACATATCATCTGAGCTATTATCACTAGGAATATTTTCTAACAACACCCCACCTAGGATAGGAGGGGATGCATTGCCTTTATTAGAATTGAGGTCAAAACAATGATTATCTCTTATTGAAACATTCTCAGTATGTTCAGGAAAATAATCACTAGGATAAAAAATATCCTAATGCAAAGGTGTTTTTTACACTTTTCTTTTACTCATATTCACATCCTTATTAAACAATGGATAATTTTTCTTGAGATGCCCATATTTTCTTAAAAAAAAAGAAAGTATTAAGGCCACCCAAACCCTTAATGGAGCACTAAAATGCAACTCTTTTTAAGTGAAAAAATAGGGTTTTAGTGAATACATCTAGAGTATTTAAAGAGATTAGTACCCTAGAATTCATTTGGGCAAGAGATCTCCAGGTGTCTTCCATTATCAAGACATCTCCTGAGAGATCAAGATCCTCTTGAAGAAACTTCCATAGCTGAATGTGAACATCTTTAATATCAACCCATCATGGAGTTGATTTAAAGGCTAAATTTTAATAATCCATAGAAAGATTCCATGGGATAGCTTTAAACATGGACTGTCCAACATTCCATAGAGATTTACTAATGGGTATTCTATGCATATTCAAAATTTTAAAATGAACCATAAAAACCCCTTGCTTAAACACTGTACAAAATGTAACATACATACCAATTTTTCCCCCACAGAGAATTAATCCAATTTTCTAAAAAAATCCTTGAGGGTAGCATATTTTTCTTAAGGCACACAAACAAAATACCAACATGTTTTAGCAGAGTTTTTTCCAACTATAAATCCATATCGATTGATTCATTAGGGTACAAAGAAAGTGTCTTTCCTAGGCAAGGAGGCTTACCAATTTCTATCGAGCGCTGGTTGTAAGGTTCAGAGTGTTCTCTACAAAGGTTGAAAAGGGATCCATCTGAATGATTCGCTACTTCTTCCTGCTATAGAACCTCACTAATTTTTTTTCCCGTAGTTAGTTTATCCACCTATTTTTGGTCCAATTTTTTTGCAAAACTTTTGAAAGAACAATCTTTGTTATTTGGTTGGGCACCCACGAGGTCATTAATGGCTCCATATTTCAAACCATCAATCACACATGCATGGTTGTCTCCATTGGCCTCACCCATACACATTGACAATTAATGCATAAGAAACTTACTTTACCAAACATGGCTCATGGGTCGAGAAAAAACATGCAAGTGGCCAAGTTAAACAAAAAAGAAAATAAATGGAAGAAAAGGAGAAAGAAAAAAGAACACAAGTGTTAAATGCCAAAAAAAAAATAAAAAATACAAAGCTACCCAACTAGATTAGAAACCAAGGAAAGTCGAAGACCAAGGTAGCAAAGGTGTCTAAGGTTGTAAATTAGCAAGATCAAGGGATTGAAGCACATCAATGGAGGATGACTATTCATCTTCCACTTATAGAGCTCCAAAATCTTTCATTCTCTACTTGGAGCTTCTTATCTCCAAATTATGATAATTAATAACTTTTGACAATGTAATAATTTATTACTTTTTATAATAAAATTTGAGTTATTACAGTTTAATGATTTTTAGCAATGTAATATTTTATAAAAAAATTATATTTTAACAACTTAAAATCTAAATGACATCCAGTAAAAAACAATAATAACACTTTTTGACTAATTCTGATGATTATGAAGAAAAATATGAAAAATTTAAATCCTTTACACTCAATTCTAGTGATTGGATTGTCTTTTGAGAAGCTTCAGTATAAATGTACACAATAGCTACATCCAGTTGGAAAATAATAAAATTGCAACTTATATTGTGAGGTGGAATACTTGATAATGCAATAACATACAGCGCGGACATGGATATTGATTGAAAATGTCACTATAAATAGAGAAGAAAGCCATCGCCACAAATCAGTTCTATATGTATTTATTCATCACGGTGTTCTCCAATAAAGCTCATTTTCTTCCTTTATTTATTTTTTATGAATTGAAAACCACCATCACATTTATTATTAAGAAAAGTTGGCAAAACCATAGCATCGAAAAATAAGTATCAAAGTCAAAATATAGACTGTTTAAGAAAACAAGTATGAAGCAGAAACTGGTGCTGCTGCATCTATTTGAGTCTTCAGCTACATATATTTTATATGGACTCTTAATTCAGCATATTTGCAATTAAATATGCTATCTCCATTGATAGGAGATTGTTCTGTGTTGTTCTTATTATAGTGCTTACTTATGAGACTTTGTATAGCTAGCACCATTATATAATAGTGCTATTTGATTAATCTTATTTGTAATGGGGATTAAAAAATAAAAGTGTAGTACACATTAAAACCTTTTGAGGAGCACCTAACAATTTCGTTCTATCTCAAGAATAATACTAACAAAATTGCATATAAGTTTATAACCATAGAACTTACAAACAGAGCTGGATATAATTGATCAACATAGCTGTATATTAATGATCAACTAGTATGATGTTAAACATGGTCAGCAATAAGAGCATTCACTGCAATCACTTTAGCAACCTTTGATTTCTGCATCTGTACTATTTGAATAGATAGATCAAATTCATCAGCAATCTTTTTGCTCTGAGGAAGTTCGGGAGATGGAGTAAAACACGATTTGAGTTTCTGTAGATGATGTAAACAGTGAGCTGAATTATTCCTAGAAGGAAACCGAGGCCATTGGGCACCTGAAATATGTTTAAAACAAAATCAGAAAAAGGTTGCCTTGCAAAAACAAAATTAATTCGATACATAAAAAAGAGCAAATCAGAAAATGGGACCATAGTCCTTGCAAAAAATAAAAATAAAATAAATCTATAAATGAAAATGGCAGTAGGAAATGAGAGAAGCTTACAGCTACGAAGATATCCTTAGTGATTAGAGAGTATCCAGACGAGACAAATGCGTTTAAGGTGTTGAACAGGGAAGTTAGAAATGGCATGTACTCGACACTTTTGGTTTTGATAATAAGCCCCTGAAATAACATTAAAATCATCAACATTCATGATAGGATCAATTGAATTGCTAATAAACTTATATTAGTTTTTTTTGGCTTTTTGGTAGAGATTTATTGTACACTTTTAATAGCAATCTAAAATAAATAAAAAGGATAAGAATGAAGACCTACCACAACAGCTAATGGGGAAGCATAAATAAAGATGGAAAGGATCACACATAAAATGCCTGCCACTAACTGTCTGGTCTGTGTGTGTGCAGCACAAAAACTATAACTGCAACCAACACGACGAAAGCCATCGTCATTGCTATGGTCAACCGCATTGTTTTCATCTGGAAGAATAAATTAAAGAAATCTGTGTCAAAAAATTAACATTACATTTTTGTGTTCATACATGAAATTTGAATTAATGGTGTTCGAAATCTAGGAACTACCTTTGAAATCAAAATCTCATAGGTGGCATAACGTGTTACCTTATTCTTCTTAGATGCAAATATTAGAAAAGACAGAAGATAAAATATCTCCAAAACAAACCCTGCACCGTTGATTGTGAGCAGCAAAGTGTTGTGGGGTTTAGCAAATGGCGCTCCATAAAATACCCAAAGAGCACAGGTGAATAAGGTACACACATAATGAAGCCCAGAGTACTCTTGGGTAGACTTGAGCTTGTATATCCCTCAGAATGTTACCCTGCAATTTGCAAATCCAATAATAAATATAGAAGCATTTACTTTGATCAATATTGCCTGATCGCAGTATGTATGTCAGTAATGAATCTATATTTCATCAGTTTTCAGTGCCACGCAATCATAACAAGAATTGTTGGTATCGAAGGTATTGACTCAAAGAAACCTGATTAACACAGTACTTACATAGGTGACAGGAAAAGTGCCAGGGAAGTTACATTTCCTGCATCACAAGCCACCATAGAGCATTAGTCATGATGAGTCATGTTTCACAATAGTTTGCACTGTCATTAAAATCCAATTAAACACAAAACTCTTGGCTGCCCAAATAAATCGCAGTCTACATACAAACGAGCATCAAATCCACAAAGACACCACAAAACTTGTAAATACTCACACAGAAGAATGCAATGCAATCAAAAGCGCTCTTTTGTGGTGAATGAAAAGAAAGCATGTTTGTTATGATACAATGCAATAAACTGTGGAGTTCTGTTAGAACAAATACAATCTTTAATCAGAGTTACAACTACAAATCGCCATTTCTATTTCCAAACGTTTATGACAATTCCTGTAGTCTACATTGTTCGTCTGTGAGAATTCCTGTAGTTACTTACAGAGTCTAATCATGTCTGCTACAATCCCATCAATTCAATCAACTTGTTTGTACTATACCAAGCAACTTTAAGCATGTTTATCCGACTTAAGACCTACAACAAAAAATCGTACAAATTCTATTAGGACCGACCATAGGATGAGGCCGGATTTGAATCGCAGGCTATTTGGCAATATCCCGCAAACCTTGAAAAGCCAGAGCCGTTGGATTAACTATGCACCAATACAAACGTAATGCTAAAAAAGTGACTATCACAATCCCCTTTAAACCTTCACTTTGAGGCAAAGCAAAATGTTTAGATCCAGTTGATTCAGATTAGTTTATTTTCATAAGGAAATAGTCTATGTAGCATACCAATAATTCCCACCACAAGCTGCAGACGAAAGGCCAATTAGCCAAAGAAGAATATGTCTCACGAGAATTATTTGAATCAACAGAAGGAGAAGAAGCTGGTGAAGAAACTAAGATTTTCATGTCCTTTTATAGGCCTCCATCCTCCAAATTTTGGAAATGTGATATCGTCTCACACAGTGCAATACAGATTAAAAAAACTAATATCTAAAATTCAGAGCACTAGTGAGCAAATTGCATGTAGCTTTACACATCAGAATTATTGGAGACCAGCTCAATGCAATGCTTGCAGTCAACTTTTGATATGGCTATGCTTTTTGGTCAACTATGAACCGATGGCCATCTCTCTCAGTCCTTTTCTGCAGCTGTACTTAGCCTATACCGAGAGAAGTAATACATAATAGCAAAGCACCTCAAATAATTCGTTGCCAACACGTATAGATTCGCAAATGGAATAGTACATAATAGCAAACCACCTCCAAGTTAAATGAGAATATATTCTATAGTAGAGTAGAATTGTGGGATATAGATCATTCTAAATAATTGTGATAGAGATGCACTGGAAAAGTTTAAAGTATTAAATATTCATATTTATAAAGGGTAAGCATATTGAAGATTGGGCAGATAGATAATCAATTTAACAATTTTATTAAAAAGAGCTAGTGAAAATATTATTTTTATTTATTTATTTCCTTTTTTTTTTTTTTGGTTTTTATTGGTGTAAGAGTAAATTCAAAATTGGACAAATAGATAATCAACTTAACAATTTTATTAAAAAGAGAAAAAATTTAATGGTAGATAAATATACAGTTAAAAAAATAAATTTTTACTTTACAATGTTAATAGAAATATTAAAATTTTATATTAAAATTTATGCATTTGTTGTTCATAAAAAAAAATATAAATTTGAATAAATTAATATATCAAACAATATTTGTAGTTTAAAATAACTAATAATATTATAATAAAATAAAATGTATAAATAAGAAATTAAATATTAATTAATTGTAAAAATATATTAAAAAAAAATATTTATAAGAAATAAATTATGAATACACTATATTATTTTCATTTATTTAAAAAATCTATACATTTAACTATATTTTAATGTTTATTTTTCTAATATTAATATAAGATTTAATTATTTAATTTATTACTCTAATATTTTAATATTAAATATTCAAATATATATACATACATATATAGACATACATATATATATATACACACACACACACACACACACACACACACACACACAGACACACATATATATATACACACACATACACACACACACACACACACACACACACACACACACACACACACACACACACACACACACACACACACACATATATACACACACAGACACACACACAGACACACACACACACACACACACACACACACATAACTAAAAACTGATAGTTTATGTTGTGGGATCGTTTTAACTAGTGGGTCTATATGTTAATTCTAGAGAAAGTTTAATGGCATTGAAGTGAGAATTTCAGATACTATCAATATGAAATTAATCTAATAATCGGTTTTACTTCAATAATATTATCTTTAAAATATTCAAATACATTTAATATATAGAAATAACTTTAAAACAAAAATTACATTAAATATTTTTATTATAATTTCATACTTTGTCTTATAAATATTTATATAAACAATTAATAATTTTTTTTAATTGAAATATGAAGATTTGAATAGTCTTCACAATTTATTTAGAATAGATATTAAAAATATATATATTTATATTAAAGATATTTTAAAACACCATAATTAAATTTTGATAGGATAAATTTAATATTTAAAAATAATTTTGAAATAAAAATTAAATTGACAAATTTTGATGTAACAATTAAATTTTTTATTCTATTTTATTTTATAATATTAACTATGTGCATTCAATAAAAATTGATTTCTTATTATTTTTATAAGAGCAAAATACTTTTATTAATAAAATTATTTAATTATGTGTATATAGATTTTATTTCAATTATTATTTTATACTCTACCATCTTTTCATTTTTAATTATACACTCAACTATACTTAAATTATGTATCATTAATAATAATTTTAACATAAAAATAGATTTACCAATTCAATTTACATTGTTATGTTAAACATGTTAACAAATTGCATTTCAACTAAGCAAATTCATTCACACCTTCCGCGCCTCCCCGCTGCGCCCCCTGCAAAAAATAAAAATAAAAACAAAACAGTGCACAATTTTGTAGGCCTAACCTGCATAAATTATAACCTACCTTATTCTTCCTTCATTGCTAAGTAATCTCCACACTTAAGAAAAGGGCAAAAAGGCCAACATTGGAACCTTTCTTATGAGCTCCTCTGTCTTACTGGTAGTTGAGAATTCTTTTTCTTCTCCCTCCTTATTTTGTCGTTAATTGTGTATATTTTGTTTTCTCTCATTCAACAAATGCCATTTATTGTAACAAAATTTGTTGGCCATTTAGTTTCAAGACATGCTTATAAATCTTAGATTTGATGGCATGACATCATCTTATTTTTCAGCTATACATTTCTTTCTTTGCATGGTACATTTCATTTTCATGAATCATATTTCCTTGTATTGCATTGATATTTGCTTACAAATAAATTAAAATAAGTAATTAATATACTATATGATAAATTAAATTGATATTTTTAATATTTAAAATATTATTATTAATATTTAAATAAATAATATGAATATGTTATTTTTTCTTAGGGTAAGAGGAAGGTTTTATATAAATTTGAATTTTTAATTTGAACCAAGGCACTGAATCAATCTCAAAAATGACCAAGTGTTAGAAACCGATTCTTTTGATTGAACCCGCCTGCAGAAGCCGTGAAGCCCATTGAACTTGTAGAAATGAACCTACTTGCAGAGTCCGTAGAAATCAAGTCTGTAGAAATCAACCTATAAAGCCCATTGAATTTGGTCTGAAAAGTCCATAGATTTTCTCTTCTTGTTGAGTCTGTAGATTTTCTCTTCCTGTAGAGTCCGTAGATTCAAGCCTGTAGAGTCTGTAGATTTAAGCCTACAGAGTCTATAGATTTAAGCCTGTAGAGTATGTAGATTTTTGAGAAGCTTGAAAAATGAGGAATTTGAATGCCCAAGACAAATTTTGAAAAGGGAAGAGACAATTTTGGTCTGTAGGACCAAAATAGTTCAAATGTTGTTAAAAAATGAGTGATATTTTTGGGGGACAACAGCTAGCTCCAGTTGGGAAACTTCTGTCAATTGCAAAAAGAATTGAAAGGGGTAGAATCTAGAATCTCCAGTGTCTTCATGTGTACCATTGGGTTATGGAGTCATGCTACCCAGAAATGAAAGGCATCAAAAATGGAAACAAATAAAACAAAATAGAAAAAAAACTATACAAATATACATATGTACAGATGAAATGATTTGATACTTCAAGAGTTGAAGTATTTCAGATGCTGCTTCTTGGGAGATAGTGAAAATAGGGCTTTATCCTGGTAAACCAGTAGGAAACCATTTTTCCCCCAAAAATAGTGACGGGTGAATGGAACTCTCCACCAGGAAACTAATTTTTTGCATCTTCCTGTTGACTCTTTCTTTTTCTTGCCCCATGGAAAGATGTGGTCTTCAATTTGAAAGCTACAACTCCTTGCTCTCCCTGTGAAGGGTTCTTTTGCCTAATTTTGGTTTGTATCAGCATGGTCCACCATCATAACTTGTTGTTCTACCGGTCCAGTCCAACACATGATTGGATTGTCCATATCAAACTCCTGACAAATTATCAACTTAACATCTCCTTTGACGTGAAGGAGTTTGATTTCTTCATCTTGAGCAATCTTGAATCTGAGCAACAAAGATTCACATCCAGCTATGTTGTTGGTGTTGCTGACTTGCAAATTGCATGAAGGAAGAATATCTCCTTGAGGAGATATCAACACAGTCCTAACTCCATCATTGGTGGAAAAATTGTTGCCATTGGATTTCAGGATCAAAGCATCATCAGAAGCTAATCTCCTATCAAATTTGTCTTCATTAGAGATGGAAGATCCTTCCTTACTTATACTTTGCTCTACCAATTCTCTTGAAGTCTTGTTTGGATCAATTCCTGAATTTTTAGCTATAGGACTTTCATCTGTAGAAACATGAACATCCTCTATGGTAAAGAAATAATTACCCCTACCTGAAGACTCAAATAGAATTTGTGCTGTAGGGGCTGATGTTTGGGTGACCATGTATTTTGCTTCCTTTTTATCGAGTAATCTCTTCATTACGCCTTGGACAGGAATCCTTGCTTCAGATAGGTCCATGTTTAGTTCTCCTCCCACGTCCTTGCAAAATTTTTGTCTGACTAAAATGCCATAAGATGCTGGGACGTCAGCCACCAAGATAGTCATCCTAATTCTCTTATTTAGAAAGGCTGCCAATGCAAATTGGGCATCTTTAATTTGCCCTAGCAATGGTACTTTCTTGTTCTCCATGAAGAAATAGCTCCCAAATGTCTTAGTGTGAGACCTAGAGATTTAGCTACTTTAGCAGGCATGACATTGTTAGATGCCCCAAAATCAATGATGTAATTATTGAGCTGATAACCATTTATTAATAGAGAAACATATAAAGGTTCTATTTTCTCGGGGGAAGCTGGAGGAGTAATGACAAGATTATTTGGAATGGGCATGTTCTTTGGGGAGTCAAGAATTATTTTCTTAACCTCTTGTCTTGCAGGGACAATTTGGTTCTTGACATATTGGACCAACTTATCCAATTGATCAGGATTGGACTAAAAATATTCAAACTCAAACATTTGTATTTTTATCTTTTTGACATGATCGATTGTGTCAAATGGATGAATTGAGCTAGGTACAGAGAAAGATACTTCAATTTTTTGGGTATTAGGATGGATGGCAGGAGGGCTTGTTTTTGAAATGGGAGTAGAAGGTGAAGGTGAAATTGATGTACTTACATTTTGAGTGATCACCAGATCCTTTGACTGAAAAGGAAGAGGGGTTCCACGCTTAGCAATCGTAACTGTTGGTTGAGGTTGCTCCTTTGTCTTCCCTTTATCAGCTTGCTAGACTGATTAGTTCTTGGACCCAGTAAACACTGCATATGATCCATCAATAGCTTCTCCTTTGCTTTTGAGTTCATCTTAGTAGTTCAGTTAACCAATGTGGGAGTCGCCAACTGATTCTTCTTGATTTTATTCAAGGAGATCAACATCATTTTTTTGATTCAATTTAGGCTGAAAAGAGAACTCTAATTCTGCTTCAAGATATCCCATTGTTGAAGTAGTTGGAGGAGCTTCCAAGGCAAGTTTCCCTTGTGGAGGAGGAAGGTGATTCTATTTCCCTTGATTCCTGCTAGCATTGCCCTAATATGAATGATTTGGCAATGTCATTCTTAGCATATCTCTGTATGAAGGAGCAGAAGACATTCCTTGCACCATTTACTTTTTTAAGGCTAGCACTTTATTTTCCACCTTTTGCACCATTGGATTAGTGGTGCCTATAGATGCATATTCAAAAGATGATGAGGATATTTTTTTTGGGATCTCTTCTTATCTTCCTTGCTAAGATGAGATCATCTTCTACCTCAGTGGCCAAAGGTTGAGCTGTAGCAAGATCTATTTGACTAGCACATCTCAAGAGAAAACTTACTTTAGGTAGCTAAGAATTAATGAAAAAGTATTTGAGATTCTCATCTGTAGGTTGAGAAATTACATGGATTCTATTCCTCAGTTTGTCAAATTTGGATATAAAGTGTCTCGTTGTTCATGAGGCTCTTTCATCATCTATGTAAGTTGAGCCAGAAGAGTATGTGCATCTTCTGCAAGTTTGAATCTGGCTTCAAAATTAGCTTTGAGAGTATTCTAATCAGTTACTAACTGAGCCTGTAGATGATAAAACCAATCTACAGTAGCACCTTGTAGTGTCTCCATAAAAAGCATGACTACTACATCTTCAAATTCTACTCTAATTACTCCACAAGCTATGCTAAACGCTGCAATGTGTTCATCAGGATGAACTTTCCCATCACCATAGAATTTGGGGAAGTTCTTCCTTGAACTGCATGGAAGCTCATGTAGAAGTGGAGTAAGATTGAGAGGACCAAAGGCATTACCATAGGGGCTTTGAACTGCCATTGTATGATTATGAAAAGGAGGGATAAAAAATCTGTGAGGGGTAATTACTGGCAAAGCTTTATCAACAATAGAAGTAGATACTTCATCTGGCAATGTAGATCTGACTTTAGTAGGAGGAAAAATCTTCGTTCATTGGAGATGAGATGGTGAAGGAAATAGATCAAAATCACTTTGATGTACCAGCTCGAATATAGGCTCAATGATACCTTTAGCTCTTTGGCTTAGTGTATACCTTGAATCTGCTAGATTGTGAAACAAAAATGGAAAAGAATTGGCCTTGCTTCAATTACAGCTTGAGGATTTAAATTGTACGTTATTTCCTAGTTAGTGTGGAGGTGAATGAATAGATTATAAATGGATAATGGGTTATATATCCCCAGTAGAGTCACCAAAAACTATTGGTTGAATATTTTGTCCATCAACGTATTGATAAACAAAATAGGTTTGATCAGCCAAAGTAGGAAGATTAGTGATACAAATGTGTAGGTTTACCACATCAGAAGGACACTGAACTCTCCTTTCATTAAGGGGAGGTTCCTTGTATGTATGTATATATATATATATATATATATATATATATATATATATATAAACAAAAAATAATACTCAAGGGTAGGATAAACCATCTATCTCTCTTTCTTCAGAGATGATGTGTGTGGATCAAAGGAGAAACTCAAGGAAAATGATAGAAAACATTCCTCTTCTTTCAGAAGTACTATTCAGTAAGCCACAAGAATACTCCAAGTAGTAACAACAAAATGTAACAAAGGATGTAATAACCAACAAATCGAGATGCAGCACAAAGTCTATTCCTGAATTGCTCAAGAGTAAAATACGAAGGACAATGAGGGCACAAAGTCACCCCAAGGTCCTTTACATAAAAATGAAAAGAAAACACACTAAAGGCAATTATGGGGGCACAAAGTCTCTCCATAGTTGACTCTTCAGGACACCTTCTTGACTGCTATCACTAATTTTGCTTGTTGAATTAAAGGAACAAAAGATATATTAAAGAAAAAGACATAAGAACAGTTTGCTCATCAGCAAAGATATTACAACACAAAGTCTAAAAAACCACTTGCTTTCTTATTCCAATAACAAAATACGATAAACAAACTAAGCTCAAAGTCTCAGAAATGTCTTTCAATTTTGGTAGAGTTTCATTCTAATTGTCAAAAAGAGATGCATTTACAATAGAAGAGAGTCCCTTATATATCCTTTTCAAGAAGGACTCGGGAATAGTAACACATCATGTTGCATTGGAATCTATTAAAGAGACAGGCTAGAACTTAGGGGTGTTTACCTTTTTGATTTTATCAATGCAGAGAAATAAGTGACGCTATTGAAATTTTGCAACTTTCAATGTCCACATGGCGATCTGATGCTACCTTCATCATTCCTCCTTTCTTGGTTAATTGAATCTGGTCCTAGATTCAATTTGCTATTTTGTTCCTTCCTTGCATTCTGCTAGTCTTGGCCTTAAAGGCTGTGAATGCATTTGGGTCTATAGGTTCAAAGGATCAATGGCTATTTTATGAGCTTTAAAATTGACGTTCGCATGCCCATCACTATGTTTTCAATAGCTAATTCACTATGTTGAATTTGACATCTTCGGGTGCGTCACCCCTTCATCCTTTTTCATTTTTTCTGTTTGGCACTTTTCTGAATTGAACTTTCCCTTTTGGGCCTTAAGAAATGTTCTTTGAATGGCCTTCGGGCTTCTTGTTTTACATCTTCCTAAAGGGAAGGTGACCCTTCGGCTTGAGGGAAGTGTCCTTTTGGGTAGCCAAGAGTCCTCGGCAAGGGCATCTGCCATTTGGGGTCCTTTGGTGGCCTTTCGCGGCTTTCATGTGGGCATTTTCCCTGAACAAATTACCGTAGACAAAAAGTTCACATAAATTGTTCCTATCGCTTTTGCCTTGGTTTCTTCAGGGTTTCTCTGAATTCTTTCAGGCTTTTTGTCCAAAAGAATTCCTTTGAACAAAAATTCCAAAGGAATTGCTTCCTTCCTTAGCCTTTCTTGAATTCCTTAAACAAATTTTGAAAGAATTACCTTTGCGGCCTTCTTTGAAAATGACCCTTCCAAAGGGTACTTTTGTTGATCAAGTGAGCTTCACAAGGGCACTTTGTCCTTCAGGAGGCTCTTTGAACTTTTGCATTTGAATCACTCCTTTGAACCACTATTGAACCACTCTGTTGAACCAAGGCATTGAACTGCTTGGTTGAACCAAACATTGAACCAAGCATTTAAACCAAAATAGTTCAAGCTGATGCTTCAATTGAATGAATCAAGTCGATGAACCACTTCATTGAACCACAAGACGTTGAACCTCTTCATTAAACCAAGGATTTTAACCTCTTCGTTAAACCAAGGCTTTGAACCAAAATGGTTCAAGTTGATGGTTCAAGCTAATGCTTCATTTGATTGAACTGAAGTAATGAACTAACTGTTGAACCAAAAGATGTTGAACCAACCGTCGAACCAAGTTTTGGTTCAATGGTTCAAACAAAGCCTTGAATCGACTAATGAACCATTTAATGTTGAGCCAACCATTGAACCAAATGCATTGAACCTCCTGCTGATGCTTATCGATGAAGATTTTTGTTTGAACCAAGGCATTGAACCAATCCCAAAAATGACCAAGTGTTAGAAACTGATTATTTTGATTGAACCCACCTGTAGAAGCTGTGAAGCCTGTTGAACTTGTAGAAATGAACCTGCTTGCATAGTCTATAGAAATCAAGTCTATAGAAATTAACCTATAAATCCCATTGAACTTGGTCTACAAAGTCCATAGATTTTCTCTTCTTGACGAGTCCATAGATTTTCTCTTCCTGCAGAGTCCGTATATTCAAGCCTACAGAGTCCATAGATTTAAGCCTGAAAAGTCCGTAGATTTTTGAGAAGCTTGAAAAATGAGGAATTTGAATGCCCAAGACAAATTTTGAAAAGGGAAGAGACAATTTTATTCTATAAGACCAAAATAGTTTAAATGTTGTCAAAATTGAGTGATATTTTTGGGGTTAAATTAAGGTCATAAAGACCCAATTTAGTGCACATGTAAAACTATGCCTCCCTTTTGCTAGCTGCCCACCTCATAGGCAAGTGGCCCACTTTGTCCTCAAGAGTCACTACCATATTAAAGTCACCACATAATATCCAATGGGAATGAGGAAGATCATCCACTGTCTATTTCTATAGATGGGTACGGTCCAAGGCATCATTCGAGACATAAATATTAATAAAGCAAAAATAGTGGCTTTTAATGCTTAAAAAACCCATACTAACTGGTTGGTGGGGTCCATGTCAGATTTCACTAAATGTGAGCACCACCTTGGAGAAATGAATGTGATCACCCCTCCACATCTTGCAACATGATTGCTATAAAGAATAATACTATCATGTTAGATGGAATTATTGATAGCCATCAATAAAAAATCCACCACCTTGACTTCTTACAGATAAAAAATGTCGATCTTGAGAAACTTTCTTCTGAAATCATGCATAACAAACTTGCATTTTGGGTCTGTGAAACCCTGAATTGTTGAATGTGAAGCTATTTGGGGCTATCACATGACTATGATGGTACATTTTGGGGGCTTAGAGAGATCCAATGATGTGGAGAGTACATTTTGAATTTGCTTATCATGTGTGTGAATATTATTAAATGCTTATTTAATAATTTTCATGTTAACTTCCGTGCTTGTTAGAAGTGGGATTGATTTCCTTATTTCCAGGGAATTAATTGTTAATTAAATAATATCCATATGAGTAGAATTATTAAATATTTTATTTAATAATCTCTATGATGTATTATGGAAGTGGGATTGATTTCCATATGAGAAAATTATTATATGTTTTATTTAATAATTTCTATGATGTATTATGGAAGTGGAGTTGGTTGTTATCACCTTTGCATTGGAAGTTGTGCCTTTTGGAAGAGTATGGCATGTTTCCACTTGATGAGGGCTTATGGACAAGCATTATTAGGTGGAATGGTGTGTTTCTTCATGGATAGAGCTTATCTTGATGGAGAATGGTGAATTCTCCTTGGGATATATATATATATATATATATATATATATATATATATATATATATATAAGCTGTGGTGTGACCTTTTAGAGGGTCTTGATGATTTTTATTTTTAGGTGTGGCTTTTGAGAGAAAGTGTTAAAGTTTAGGTGTTCTGAAAAGTGAAGGTGTTCATTGACAAGGTGTGGTATAGTAGTTTATGAGATATAGTAAAGTGCAGGTGTAGGTGAAAGTGCAACTTTTGTACAACATTTTCTATAGGAGATGTTTCTATCTCTGTGAGAGTTTATTGTAATCTTGTTTTAGATTACCATTTTATTTGAGGACTTTATTTGTGTATGTAACCCACATTGCGTGAGCCATGATATATCTATGTTATGTGTTGTTTTTATTTTTTAAAATTTTCTTTATTTATCAAACATTAAATGTTATTTAAGGAATTGATTCTGTGATGCATTTGGTGCATAGTTAATGTTGACTTTATAAATTTAAAATCTATTTTATGTGTTTTAAATTAAAGATCTTATGGTGGATTAAATATGTTTTGAATTCACTTAATTCCTAACAACTAGTATCAGAGCTTTAATGGTGTTTTAGCTAAAGTGGTAAATCACAAGAAAGGTTATTAGCTTCAGTGGCAGCTATGTAAGAGAAAAAATCAGATTCAAAGATGAGAAATTTGATGGTAAAATTTTTGTTTTATGGAAAATATAGATGGAAGATTACTTGTATCATAAGGAACTTCAACTCCCCTTAGAGGGGAAAGTAGAACAACCTACAACTATGAGTGATGTAGATTATACATTGCTTGATAGGAAGGCATTGGGAGCCATACAGTTATGCCTTGTATCTTCTATTGCATTTAACATCACAGATAAAATAATTACAAAGGATCTCATGGATAAACTTGTAATGTTGTATGCAAAATCCTCAGCTTTAAATAAAAAATTTCTTATGAAAAGATTGTTTAACATGAAACTATCTGAGAATGGTTCAATTTCTAGACATTTAAATAATTTTAATATGGTTGTAAGTATGCTCACTTCTATTTAAATTAAGTTTGATGATGAAGTTATATCTTTGATTATTTTGTGTTCTTTACTTGATAGTTGGGATAGCTTGGTTATGGTCGTGATTAATGCAATACCTATCAAGAGAAGCTTGAATTTTAAAGATGTTGCAGGTGTGATTTTCAATGAGAAAATACGAAGGAAAAACACTGGTAAATCATCTTTAAGTAATGCTTTGTCTATTGATACTAGAGGGAGGTAAAAGGACAAGATCAAAAGAAACCATGGAAATTCTAAGGGTAGATCTAAATCCAAGATGATATGTTAGCATTGTGGGAAGAGTGGACACTCAAAGAAGGATTGTTGGTCACTTCAAGATAATAAAGGCAATAAGAAGGAAATGAAAGAGGTAAATGTGACATCAGGTAAATCATGTCAGGATACCTTAATTCTTCTTATGAATAGTTTTTATGAGCTTTGGGTATTAGATTTAAGGGCTTATTTTCATGCGACTCTACATAGACATTATATTACTAATTATATTCAAGAGAATTTAGGACATGTTTATCTTGATGATGATGAATCATGTGAGATAGTAGGGAAAGGTTATGTTCAGGTGAAAATATAGAATGGGAACACATGGAACCTTAAGTATGTTAGACACATGCCTATGTTGAAATGAAATTTAGTTTCAGTGGGGCAATTGGTCAGTGAGGAATGGTCGGTTATGTCTACTGTCGATTCTTGAAAATTTACCAAAGGTGATCTTGTGATTTTGAGAGGTAAGAAAGTTGGTACTTTATATTTAACTATTAGTGTTGATTCTTGTGATTTAGTTGTTGTAGATGGAGATGCAACTATGTGGCACTACAAGCATGATCATATGAGCCATAAGGGCATGGAGGTCTTAAAAGATTAGTTTCTTGGATTGAAATATATAGATCTAGACTTCTGTGATAATTATGTGTACAAAAAACAAATGTGAGTTAAGTTCCTGAAAGTTGCACCCACAATGAAAGAACACAAGTTAGAGTTGGTGCATTCAAATATACAGGGACCAGCTCAGGGATTTTCTATTGGTGGTTCTAATTATTATGTCACATTTATTGATGATACAAGTAGGAAATTTTGGGTTTATTATATTAAAAGAAAATCTGATGTATTTGACACTTTTAAAAAGTGGAAAGTCTTGATTGAGAATGAAACAGGGCTCAAGTTAAAATGTCTCAGATTAGATAATGGAGGTGAGTATCGTATTAATTTATTATTTGATTATTATTCTAACAATTGAATTCATAGACAAAGGATGATTCCAAGAACTCCAAAAAAAAATGAGCTATCTAAAAGGATGAATAGAGCAATAATGGAATGTGCTAGACACATGAAGTTACATGCAGGGTTGCCTTTATAGTTTTATGTAGAAGTAGTTAGAATGATAGTATATCTGATTAATAGAGGACCTTCTATACCTTCAAATTGAGGCATTCCTAAACAAGCTTGGTATGGTAAGAATGTTGGTTATTCTTTTCTTAGAATATTTTGATGTGAAGCTTTTACTCTCATCAAGAAAGAGGATAGGACCAAGTTAGAGGCCAAATCAGATAAATACACATTTGTTAGATATGGTGATGATGACTTTGGTTTTTATTTATGGAGCATTAAATATAAAAAATATTTTGATCTAGATATGTAGTCTTTAATGAAAAACTCATGTATAAGGATCTGTTGTAGGAAAAGTAACATGAACAAAAAGAATACACAATATTAGATGTCATTTCAGATGCCAAAGTATATAATGAATCAGTTCAAGAATCTTCTACAAAAGGACCCCAAAATCTTATGGTAAGAATTTCTTTTAGGGTAAGAAAAAAACCTAAACATTTTTCTCTTTCTTTGAATTATTTGTTACTCATTGACAATGGAGAACCAGAGTATTATAAGGAAGTAATGTAAGTAGATGCCAGGATGAAATGGGAACAAACCATGGATGAAGAGCATAGATATCTAATGGAGAACCAAATGTGAGAGTTGGTAAGGCTACCCAAGGGCAACAATGCATTTCTAAACAAGTGGATCTTCAAAATAAAAGAAGAGGATGAAGGGAGAAAAAGGTATTAATCCATGATGGTGGTCAAGGGGTTTGCAAAAAAAATTGTTATTGATTTTGACGAGATTTTCTTTCATATTATAAAAATAACTTCTATTAGGATTATTATTGGTTTAGTTGTAGTTGAGTATTTGAATTATAACAATTAGATGTGAAAACTACTTTTATTTATGGTGGTTTGAATGAAGAGTTATATATGAAGCAACCACATGGATATGAGGTCAAAGGAAATGAGAACTATGTGTGCAGATTAAAGAATATCTTTTATGGCCTGAGACAAGCTCCATGATAATGGTATAATAAATTTTATTATTTTATGTTGGAACAAGAATATAAAAGGTGTAATTTTGACCATTTAGTGTACATCAAATATTTCGATGATGGTTCCTTTATTATTTTATGCTTGTATATACATGACATGTTAGTTGAAGGAACAAACATACATCATATTCATATGATCAAGAAATAACTTAGTGACTCCTTTTCTATGAAGGATTTGGGTGCTACAAATAAAATCTTTGGTATGAGAATTATTCATGACAGAAATGAGAGGAATTTGGTTTTATCGCAATCAAATTATGTGAGAAATGTCTTGGAAAGGTTTAGTATGTTGAATTATAAATTTGTTGCTAATCCTTTGGTAGACCAATTTAGATTATCAAAGGAGCAGTGTCTCAATATGAAAGCTAAAAAGCTTAAGATGTCCAAAGTACCTTACTCATTGATAGTTGATAGCTTGATGTATGGTGGGAGTTGTGAACAGGTATATGAGTGATCCAGGTTATGATTATTGGCAAGTAGTGAAATAGATTCTTTAGTATTTGATAGGAACCATTGATGTTGTATTATGTTATGGTGGATCAGATACCACTTTGCATGGTTATGGGGACTTGAATATAATAGGGGATATTAATACCATGATAAGTATGACATGATATATATTTACTATTGGAGATATATCGGTCAGTTGTATTTCCAAGATACAAAAGGTTGTGGTTTTGTTAACCACATAGGCAGAGCATGTTGATACCATGGAGGCTAGCAAAGAGATGATTTGTGGCATGAGAAAGAAGCTAGGAGACTACACAATGATAATCAAAGTGTTATTTATTTGGAAAAGAACTTTGCTTTCCATTCGAGGATGAAACACATTCAGTTACATTATTACTTCATCAAGGGAACTTTAGAGGAGAACTTGATGAATTTGGAGAAGATTCATAGTAGCCAAAATCCTATGGATATGATGACCAAGGTGGTCTCATTGGACAAGTTGAGACTATGTTCAGATTTGGTTTGTATTAGTGATCATGGAGCAGTGATAGATTATGTTCAGGAGAAACGGTCTCCAAGTGAGAGATTATTGAGTGTGGATCCCTTTAGGGTTATCATATAACCATGATGGTATATTTTGGGGAATTAGAGAGCTCCAAGGATGTGGGGAACACACTTTGCATTTACTCTTCATGTGTGTGAATATTATTAAATGCTTATTTAATAATTTTTATTTTGACTTCCATGCTTTTTGGAAGTGGGATTGATTTCTTTATTTTTAGAGAATTAATTGTTAATTAAATAATTTCCATATGAGTAGAATTATTAAATATTTTATTTAATAATTTATTTGATGTATTATGGAGGATGCTATCTGGTGAATAAAGTGCTAGCAGGCGAGTAGGAGGCCTGAAAATTCTACTCAAACTAGGAATTTAAGAGCAATGTGCTATGAGACCACAAAGTCTCATGTCCAGGGGAAGATAACCATAAGTGAGTTTCTGACATACTAAGTAGCAGACCTGTGGAGGATTCCTCCTACATGAGAAGGGTCATAAAAATGAAAGAGAAAAAAACCCTTGGTCATGTTATGGATGCTCTCTAGATTAATTCCATGAGTTGCCTAGTGAGTTTGAATCCAATACCATAGCATACTTTCATAAGGGATTATCCTAACAAAATATCCTATTAAACAAAATTGCTCTAACCATTGACACACAAAATTAAATTTAGGAATAGGCAATATAACATTAGGTTCCAAAGTATTACCTTGTGGTAAACCTTTGGGACAAACTTCCTCAAGCGCTTACAGGGGACCATTGCTTGATACTCGACCATTCTTCTCCACAGCTGAAACAACCAAGATAGAATGGGGAGAAGTCATTATAAAGGTTGGTCTCCTTTGAAGGTGAGAAACCCTAAATGGAAACAAATGCAAGTCTCTTAGGTGACTAAGATTGTAGTATGACACAACACTGAGCAAACAGAAAAACAAAGACCAACTCAATAACATGCATGGAAAAAACCCTAGAAATATAATATTAAAATATATGTTATATAATATATTATTTAAATATTCAAATAATCTACTAAAATATATATTACAATATTATATATATATATATATATATATATATATGACATTGATTATATAATATATATTTTAAGATTACATTAGATTATATAATATATATTTTCATATATATATATTAGATAATCAAATATAATATAAAAATATATATTATATAATCTAATGTAATCTTAAAATATATATTATATAATCAATGTCATATATATATATATATATATATATATATATATATACACACATATATATATAATATAATCTACTATTATATTAAATTATATAATCAATGTCATATATACATATATATATATAATATTAACACACATATATAATATAATCTAATATTATATTAAATTACATATTATATAAAATAATTTTTAGATATATTATAAAATCAATGCTTAGATAAATAATTTTACAATATATATTTCATTAGTGATGTTATATATATTTATATATATAACATATAAATGTATACGAGGATTCACAATTGAAAGATAAAAAATATTTAACAATTGTTATAATGATCAAAATTAAATTGCATTGACATTAAATGCTACCCTGCCATTTGCATGTATTCTTTCTATGCAGCTTATAATGGCAGACAAGACGTTTAGAGGATGCATTGAAAGAGTAAGGGTCACACTTAATGTAGACAAGACTCCTCTAAGCAGTGGCCACCCTGGTAATCAATAGGCATAATGATATTTTATTTGCAAAAGTCTTACTTATAGCTCTTAGACAGGTCATTGTATTCTTGATTTATTAGGTTGGTGAGCTTGATCAGTGACTAAGGTAAACAAGGTTGCAACTATCTTCCAAAATTCTGAATATAGTTAGAGGTAAGATTTGTGTTATTATACTGACTGTGCACATCTTTAGATTTAATATATTATTTCCCCTATCTTCTTCTACTCACTGGGATGTTTCTTTTGAGTGCAGATATAGTTCTTTTATCATTTTTCATATGATTATCTCTCAACCATTAGAACCCCAACACATCCTAAATACGTGGTTTTGTTGTAGTGAATTGTGCATGAAACTTATGGTTTTATATCTGGCAACAAAAAATTATAGGTCTTATCTTCGAATAATTTTTAAGTATGTGATTTTTTTAAAAAACTTTGTACAAAATATTTTGCATAATTTATTCCAGAAATCTTTCACATACTTTATGGATCATAGACTTATTAGGCCGAAAGGGATATCTATTGTCTTTGCTTCATGTTAACCCATGATTATTGCCAACAATCTCAACCAAACAGACCAACGAATATGAATATGGTCACTAAAACTAAGATGCAAACTATTTAAATAGAAACATAGAATATTATTGTTTCTTGTAATTTAATTGGTCTAAAACAAATGCATGTTATGGGTGATTTCACAGCATTTTAAGGAATGATAGCAAAAATCAGATTTTAAATGTGTGTCAGATCTGCCTAAGGTCATGTTTTTCCAGGATTCTGATCAATGTGCATGTTCTAGCTGGATGGGTTGCCACTTGTCCCTGCATACATTTTAGTATTAGAAAAATGAGTTGTAGAGGTGCCGACAGAGATGATAAGTCCACGGGTTGATGCTAAAGTAAGGAAAAATGACATAGATTTGATGGAGTCTTTTGTCACTGCTAATTTTGAATCCATTTGCATTAAATTCGGCGATGTTGATGCCATGGCTTACACTCAAAAGTACCAGCCATTGCTTACTCCTAGGGAAGCAATTTTCTAGGCAAGGTTTAATGTTTTTTTATAAATCATTATTTGTGGGTGTGTTTGACATATTTCCTGATGTGAAGCAGGGCATTTGCAGTCACAGATGATATATTCTGTGATTTCATGGGGACATTGGATAATTTAGTGATGTTGAGGCAACAATATGGTTTGAAAAAATCTATGAATGAGGTGACTATAGTGATAGAAGCGTATAGGACTCTCAGAGACCCGGGCCTGTAACTAGCAGATCAAGTTGTCAAAGATCTCTCTGGAAAGTTTGCATTTATTCTTTTCGATTCGAAATCTCAGATTCTCTTCACTGTAGCTATATGTATCTCTACATCTTCTTCTTTTTTTCCTATTTCTTTTGAAGGGATCGCACTATCCTTGTTCTAGATTGTAAAGTGGCTCCTATGTGTAACTAGTTTATGGCCTTCAAACAGTATGAACAGATATGAAGATCTTCCTATCATAATGTAATCAGGGCGTCTAAAATTTAGAAGATCTTGGACATCACAGGCATACAGACATACATTATCAACAATGCCAGGGTTTTTTTTCTTAACTAGAGACCACAACCCAGGATAGGGAAGGGCGTCACTAATACCTGTGATATATGTGAGTGAAGCCTTTTGGATACTCCATTTAGATATGGCATTCATCTTTCTTTGTCAAATCTATGAGGAAAATATTTTTCAAAATTTATCATGTTTTAAGTGTTTTCTAGCGCAAAATCAAACATCTAACATCTACTCTTAAGAAAACAAACATAAACAAAGTTTGAATTTCTTTTACCTCTCAAAACATAAAACCCCTTTCTTATTGTATAGAAAACTAAAATATATGTCTGGTAATATTCAAAGTTACATCAAGATTTAAAGAAATGTTTATTGGTCTAAACCGACCACCTCTGCCTTTAGATGCAGAAAAAGCATGGAAGATTTCTATGACCAATCAAAATTATTTATTCTTAAACATTTTATAGAATTTTCTAACTGATATTAAATCTTTCCTTCCAAACCTATTGCTCACCTAATTTTTTTCAGGAGATCTATTTGTCCAGCTAAGAATACCTTGAACGGGTGTCTCATGGTGATTGTTTTACATTCTCTTGCCTTTGTCAAAATCAGGTCTATATGTTTTCCTCTCTTACAAAGGAACCTAAGTCCTAAGATTTGTCCTTGCCTTTGTTAAAATGGGTCACAATCAATAAGCTCTTGGCTTGGCTGTTAGGGATACTTATAGACATCTTTCACCCTTCCAATTCACTCGTAGGTATTATTCATAAATTTCTTTTATTTTAAATATCTTAGAGTGAAACATTTTTGCACAAAACTGTGTAAACAATTTTTAGTTTCAAGTTTGGGGTTTAAGGTTTGCATCTTTGTTTTGACATATATTCATGTTAATTTGTGTACTTAAAGAGATTGGACATGTAGACAAGACAATAAAGATTCTTTACTACGGCATTTGCCAATCAGATCTACATGCCTCAAGGAATTATTGGGGAAACACAGTGTATCCCATCATGTCAGGGTAAGATTCTCTCTAATATTCTGTTGTATGTTCTTTCTTAGCACTTTGTTGCTATGCACATATGCCTAGGTGAGCTATGATTTTAAGAGTACAAAAGTTAACCCTAGATTACTTTATTTAGTTTTATAGTCCTTTAGCTATTTTGGATTCTCATATCCATGTGGTAGTGTCGGCATGGATCTATGCTTGGTAGCAATTACATTCTATTTTGGCTAGTCCCTAATGGATAACAAGCAGATGATGGAGTCCAAAATTGGTCTGTAGGCTTGCACTTGGCCTTGATACAAGTAGGCTGTGTATATTTTTTTTAAAGCTTTGAAACCAGTTTTTGAAATATTTGGTTCTAAACTTTTTTGAGTAGTTATTTTGATAATAATCTAGAATTTTTAAAATCAGATATACAATCTAAAATTTACTTTATCAATAGAACCTCCTCTGTTTAATGGATTGTTCCTCTATTCATTTTTAAAAAACTTATTTTTAATTTCAAAGGCCTACAGGGGCTTGGTACGTTGAGCCGTTGTTATCTTGTTAATTTCAAGTAGTACTTTTAATTGACAAATAAAATTGCTTAAGCAGATAGCGCCTTTTTATTCTCATGAAGAATGTATAATATAAAGGATAACAACTTGAGAATTTTTTAACATGTGGTATATATTATTTGAGATTATTTTGTATATGTTTATTAATAAATGTTGTAAATTATTTTACTTTCAGTGAAAATTATAAGTGTACATAAATATTCTATGGAAGGATATATAGTAGAATATAAAATATATGATATAAAAAATAATATACATAATAGAATATATAGTATTGAAATTATTTATTATAATTAATAATAATAAAATATATAACATAAATGAAATAAACATCTCACTATTTATAATATAATTTGTTTTAATAGTATAAATCAATAAATACATATTCTATTGATCTTTAAGATTATTTAAAAATTAAAAAATTGTTATTAAAAAAACTTATATTCTCACTTAAGTTGTTTTACTTATTTGTCTATCTCTCTATTTTATATACATTGATTTCGTCTATATATATAATTTTTTAATATTTATAATTGAAACCACAAAATACATATTTCATTAATTTATAAACCTATTAAAAATATGAGTTTAGTTCATTTTATTATCCACATTTAATAAATTTAGTGAAATTTATTATATAAAATTTATGTTTAATCATAATTTGTGACATGGGTTAAGTATATGCAATGGTATTTATATGTTTAGTATTAATCTAATTTTTATATAACTTAAAAAGGATGTGTAGGCTAAGCTCAAAAGATATAATATATGTACATTATCTAATTTAAATCAAACTTTCTAGAGTTCCTTAAATTTATTTAGAACTTTAGTAAGTTTACAATATTATTATAAATTTTAAAGCTAATCATAATTTGTGACATAGGTAAAGGATATGGAATGGTATTTATATGTCTAGTATTAATCTTTTTTTTATATAACTTTAATAAAATGTGTAGGCTAATCTCAACAAATATAATATAAGTACATCATTTACTTTAAATCAACCTTTTTAAAGTTTATTGAATTTATTTATACTTTTAGGAAGTTTTCAATATCTATTAAATTCAATTGATATAGAATGTCATATTAATATTCTTTGAAATAAATGTTTTGCATTTTATACATAATATTTAACATAGTTTGATATAAAATTGTATACACATGTGTAAATATCATTGGGAAACAAATTAGGACTTCTATCTAATTTGGAATATAGACATGCAAGTGCCTTGTTTATTACCAGGAGTTGGATCAGTGGAAGGATTTTAAATCCTATTAGGCTCTCTTGACACATTCTTAGTTAGACAATAGACTGTGTATACAATAAATTTTTTAAGAAAGTTAATGAGGGATGCCCTAATGTATAGTATCTATATTTTGTATATAATTTTATTACATATAATTATTACAATTTTTTTTCTTATCTTTATAGCATGGATCCAATGATGAATGAGTATAAGATAATTAAAATATCAGACATAATGCCCACATACTCAATTCTTAGCCCCTTCAATGACACAAATAATTGTGTGTGATTTGAAACTTATATATCAAATACCAACGACCTTCAAATGAGTGAGCTCAGTTGTATCCAAAACAATAACTCCTTGGCTTCACCCTTTGTTTATTATTCTAAGAGTGGAACAATTCCAATTCTACGTAGAATTACAAATACCAATATTTACACTTCTAAACTTCCCCCACATTAGATGCATGCACTTGTTTTCTATCTCAAGTAAAACTATTTTCAAGTTATGTAACTACTATATGTCAAAACATTTCCAACATGACATCCATGCATCTTTTGCATGAACACATTGTAGAAAATGATGAAGTCTATATGCAGTTGGATTGTATGCATATCGTTCATGCAACCCACTTAGACCTTGAAAGAGTGTATATATTTATTTATGAAAAATCATATGACCAACATAGTGAGGGCCTAAGTAACCAATACATTGTAGTTTCTGGTGGATGCTATCAAGTGCATCAAATATTGTAGTTTGTTACATACAATAATTTTTGAAAACAATTTCATGTTATTAAATATTATATTTCTCCTGAATATTTATGTCACAATTTACCTATTTTGTATTTTCTATATTGAATTGATATTAAATTCAATATATTATTAATTATTACATTACATTCAATTTACTAAATTGTCAATCAATTATAACTATGTTATTGTATTGTATATGAAATTCATTATACTTACAATCATTATGAATATATGATGTTCACTTTATTGAAGTTGCAATTTCATTTAGCATTTGGTTGCTCTTACAAATATAATAGAAACTATATTGATGGTACTTACATTTTGATGAGATATTTGACATTTTTTTGTACTTACATATTTATTTCATTTTCTGTGTGTTTGTTTTAAATAAATTTATTAGTATTCGAACTCGGAACCAAAATAATGAGAACCTACCAAAACAGATAGCTACGTGGTCTTTAAGTATTGAACATATGGAATATGAAAAAAAATTCAATAGCAAATAGTTTGTGGTTCATATAGTGTACTATAGAATGTCAAGACTACACACACACACACACACACACACACACACACACACACACACACACACACACACACACACACACACACACACACACACACACGAAAAACTTAATGGATTATTTTCAGTGACAAACCTTCTTACTATTTTCATCACCGACATTAGAAGAAAGAAAATATATTTAAGAGCATTTGGTATCATGTATGATATAGTTAAGGATTCCTTCAAGTATGAGCCTAGCCACATGTTAATGCAAAATGACATCAATGTTCACAATCTGAAACCCAAATCACAATGCCCAAATAGAGCAAGGAAAATTCATAATGCCAAATAGTTTAAATTATAATGATTTATTACAAGGTGTTATATGTACCACATGATATATTAAGATTACATTTTTTATTTAAGAAACATTCTCATTTGAATATGTACTTTTAATAGAACTACATTTTGCATAGTTTAGAAATCCAAACCAATTACTATTAAACTATTATGCAAAGAGTTCTTCAATTCTATTTTATATTACAATGCAAATATATTCATATGTAATTTCAAATACAAACATACAATTAATTAAATTTATTCTCATACTTTAATTTTTATTTATACTAAGACTAATGTCACCAATGTTTTCTTAAAGTATCCACATTCCTTATTTTTATAGTTCCCATAAATCATTGTATCATTTCATTGGAACACAAGTTACAATGTTTAGACTTATAAACATTCTATACATCTTAGATATTTCACTTGATATACTATATGTTTTAACATACCATCAAATATATATACCTCAAATTAAAATACATTTGTATATTTAATAGTCATACATATATGGATGCATTAAATAAAAATATATTCTTACACTCAATCACCATGTATTGATTTTTATTTTTTGCAATTACAACTAAACATGCATTATTTTTCCTTACCTATAATTATGTTTTCGCTACATAAGTAGCAAAAACACATTTAAATAATGAAAAATTGTGGAAAACAAATTGATATTAATCTAGTGTTAAGATAGACATCTGAGAGAGAATGCATGGGAACAATGTTGTACATTACAATTAGAGATTTAAATCCATACAAAAAAAACTAGATTATGATGGAAGGGTCTTTTAAAAAAGGTATTCTCCATAGTTATTCAAACAATAATAGCTCTGGATAAGTTTTTTAGCTTCAACATTATTGATAGCAAAGGTAATGACATCACTATTACCTCATTTGGTGAGGTTATGCATCTATACTTCTATAAAATCCAAGTTGGGAAAATATACATTATTTCAAACATAATATTGAAATATGCAAACAAACATTATAACAGAACAAAAATTTCATTGTAAATCATGCTTAACATGACATCATCTATTAAACATTATTCTAAAGAAGACCCCACTATTCTATTATATCAGTTTGATTTCAAATAAATCAAAGACATTGAAGATGCAATAAAAATCATGAAGATTGATACCATTGGTGTTGTTCTTTCTGTTACTGATACCATCACTTTCTTGAGATTATATGGGACTCTAAGTATGATAAGGACATTGTTGATAGAAGACATATTTGATTACATTCAAGGGGGTGTTTGTGAGGAAGAGGGAAAGATTTTAACAGATTTGTATGATCAAAATACACAGGCTCCTCTAGTTTTTTCCATTAGAAAGAGTAGAATTGAGACTTATAACATAAAGATAATAATAACCAACTCAAATAAACAATTATTCATTGATACAAATATATCTAAAGCAAATCAAATAAGCATATGCTTTGAGGAAAATGGTCAAAAACTACCAAAATCATCACTGAGTACAAGAATTATTCAGCATAAAACAATTTCATACATCTAAGAAAATGGTGTTCTATAAAAATAAAATACTTTAAAAATATATGCTATAGTCATACACATTAAAATGACTAATTTCTATTACCCTGCTTACAATTCTGTACTTAACAAGAAACTGTAGAAAAAGTTAGTTAGAAAATATGATGCATCTTGGTATTGTCAAAAATGTAACATTGATGTACATGATTTTGAATATAAGTATGATTTAAATTTAATTTTAGAATACATGATAGGGATAATACAAACAACATTATTTGATGATGTTGTTATTGAAATTATAGGTACCATAGCATGAGAGTTACAAAAACTATCTAAATATCTAGATGGTGTTTGGGAGGTGGTAAAAAAAGTTTTTTTCTCCAAGTATCAAGTCACAGTATCTATAAAATTATAATTACACAATGATAAGGAACAAATCAATTATTTGATGGATGCATGTAAAGACAAACCTGCCCCACTAGATCCTTATTTACTTTGTGTATTTGATGTGATTTAATACACATATGTAATTGGACATAGCTATTTATTATAATTTTGCCTTATTTAAATATATGAATTTTATGAATAAAAAAATTATTATTGTCATTTTGTAATCTTGCAGAATATAATAATTACACTTATGTTGCTACCCACCTGCACTAGAAGTTTTTGCATTTTTATATTCATATAAGGAAGACTTAATTATTGTATTGGCTATTTTCAAATAGTAAAATTTGTATGTCATATTCTATTTCCATATCCAAAAAAACTTTCAAAGAAAAAAAAAATTATGCAGCTAATATTTTGACTACGATTGTTGCAAGTTTTCATAGGAAATGATAGATCAAATAAATAGGATCATTTGAAGTACATAACCCACAAAGATAATATTAATACATGTTAATGATTTAATCACAATGCACATGTAACAAATCCTAACATTTTAGTCATTGATGGTGCTATTACAAAGGCTCAACAATGATTTTGTGTGAGCTTGGATGCTCTATCCTCAATACATATATGCTTCTCTTGTGATGAATTATATCTAGGTATACAAACAAAGAGTTATAATGGAAACAATAATTGTCACCATTGGATTGTTGAGAAAAAGAAAAATAGGTTCAGTGCTAATAATAACATGAAACCATGGATTCAACCTATAGTTTTATCTAGTTTGACTCAAGTAGAGGAAATGCTTATTTCTTGGGTCAACCCAATATTGTAGGTGTTGCATGTATGGTTTAGGCAATACAAATATAGAGGCCACACTATTTTCTTTCCCCAAGATATATCCTCTATTATTAGGCACCCATCATGTCAAGCTGAAAATGTAGACATCCTAGTGCTAAGTGAGGATTAGAAAACAAAACATATGATTGCTTGGTAAGTAGATCATGTGGCATGCATGCACTAAATTAAAAAATAAAAAATGATCCCTATTATGTAGATTCTCAACTTGACCATGAAGTACTTGATGCCCTACCATCTAAACCTATTGATATTTTCTTCCTCCTTCAACATACCACTATGGAAACTATAGATGTAAGTGCCAATGATGCAGAGTGGGATGAAACTATAGATGCACTTACAGACCTACACTATCATGAAATGTCACGTTTCATTTCTTACCTTACAAATACATGAAGAGAAGTCGATGAAATAAGGGACTACGTAAACAAATCTAATAGAGACAATCCAAATGTAATTAATTGGTGAAATGTTTTTAAATCTTCAATTAACGAGTATAATATAGAAGGGTTTTTTCTTTGGCATTTCATACTCTTTTTCCAATAGGTGTTTACATTTAGCAATAAACCTGTATTCAAAAAGTCTCACTCCATGAATATGTTTTGCATCTACTTAGATATCAAGATAATCAATTTGGAATCCATCTAAAATTTCAATATTTCTTATTGAACCTAATGATGTGGCATCAAACACAGACAACATATATAGTATTCACTGAAACAAATCTTGAAGATAACTTCCTAGTTAAAATTTCATACTTGTGTGGACATTTAACACAAATAACTGATGAAAGAATTATAGATCAACTAATGTGTTTTAGCTCAACCCTTATAGGTACACATTCATTTTGGTCCATGTTGGGATCACTAATATTATTACTCACCTTAAGTGTAACAGACACTAGGTGGCCAGATCTACATAGATTCAATGCGACTTCACCAATATCTCACCTAACTAATAGCTTTTATAATGAACCGGAGAACTATCAAGACAAATAAATTACCAATAGGTCCAGATCTTGAAATAATACTAAAAATTAATTCATATTGAATGAATTAAAATAATTACAAACACAAACCATGCTTAAATAATCCTCAACTCAAAAATTAGAGTTTGGTAATCCCAACACAAAATCCATACTCAAATTTGTCAATGATCCTCTTGAAACTGGTAATGGTATGTATAATTTAGTATTTTATACATGTCCTTTAGCCACCTAACATATTATACACCTTGAAACATACCTTGTCACATTTCTCTTCATCTTTGGCCAAAAATATTTTTCCTCCACCAAAGCTATTATCTTCAACTTACCAAAATGTCTAGCCAAACCACCATTATGTAATTCTCTTATTATTTTGTCTCTTAGAGACCCAAATGGAATGAAAAATTATTTCCCTTTGAAGAGATAAACTTCTTGTATAAGGTACTCATCATGAATAACATATGTCCCACCTATTAATAAATTTATGCACTGATCAACTACCTTGCCAAAATATGAGCCAGTATCATATAATTCTTTGATATTTCAAATCCAACTACTTCACTCACCATGATCATTAGTGATGCTACTCTCCTACTCAGTGCATCAACTTCTTGATTCTATTTTCTTAACTTATGTTTCAACACAGAAGTATACCCCTATAAGAAAGAAACCCACTTTATATGCCAACTATTCAAATTCTTTAGTGTATTCACATACTTCAAATCCTTATGATCTATAAATAGGATAAACTCATTAGGCATTAGGTAATGCCTCCAATGTCTTAATATTTGTATAATTGCATAAAGTTTAACATCATAAGTAGAATACTTTGTTCTTACCTCATTCAACTTCTCACTAAAATATACTATTGGCTTTCCTTCTTGACTCAACATAGCACCAATTCCCATAAATGAAGTATTGCAATCAACCTCAAACACTTTGTTCAAATACGATAATGCTAAAATTGGTCTTTCTTTAATCTTCTTAAAAAATTCAAAGCTTTTTGTGGCTTCTCTAGTCCATGCAAATTTGTTCCCTCTCATGCAATATGTTATTAGTGCCACAATATTACTAAATTTTTTAATAAATTTTCTATAAAAAGTTACTAAATCATGGAAACTTATTACGTCTATAATGCTTCTTGGAATAGGTCACTCAACAATTGACTTTATCTTTTCTTCATCCATTTTCACACCATCTAATGAAACTACAAATCCCAAAAATATAAAATTATTCTGCATAAACCTACACTTATTTAAATTTACATACAACTCCTTTCTTAACAAATCCAGTACCATTCTCAAATGTTGTAAGTGTTCTTCTTTAGTCTTACTGAAAATCAAAATATCATAAAAATAAATAATCATAAAATTACCAATATAATCTCATATAAATGTATTCATCATCCTCATAAATGTGATAGGTACACTATCTAATGTGAATGGCATCATCATCCATTCATATAAGCCATCTCTAGTCTTAAATGTAGTTTTCCACTCATCTCCTTCACAAATTTAAATATGATAATAACCAATCCTTAGATCAATCTTTATAAAATATTTTACTCTGGCAAGCACATCCATCATATCATACACATGAGGTATAGAAAACCTATACTTTATTATAATTTTATTAATTACTTTACTATCCACACACATTATGCATCCTCCATCTTTCTTTGGAGTTAGTAACATTGGTGCTTCACATGAAATCATAATCTCCCTTATCACCTTATTTATTAGCAATTTAGTATTAGTTTATTTAATTCTACATGTTCTATTAGACTCATCCTATAAGTTGCTTGATTAGGAAGAGTTGATACTAGAATCAGATCAATGCAATGTTGAATATCTCTCTTTGGTAGTAAACCATCTGGTATCTCATCAGGCACAACATCTACATATTCTTTCAACACTCTTTCTTCTTTTGTTGGTATTGGCACCATTTTGTTTCTTCACTTTTTTCTACTAATACATAACAACAACCTACCACCTTCATATCTTGGATAAATTATTTAGTAGAGAGCATGCTTTGGGTCTTATCTTCCTCTTTAAGAGGTAACAAAACTACCTTTTTACCACATTTCCAAAAAGTGTATGTTTTATTTTCTCCATCATGAATTACTTTCTTGTCAAATTACCATAGTCTCCCCAATAACACATGGCATGCATCCATCAGAATAACAACACACCATATTTTATCATTATAAGTTTTTCCTATAGAAAACTTGATTAAACACCTTTTATCTACTATAACTTCATTCCCTTTCTTAAACCATGAAATACGATAAGGATTAGGATGCTTTTCACATTTCAAATTTAGTTTTTCTATCATTTCTTTAGAAACCATATTTTCACAACTACCACCATCTATAATTACTTTACATACGTTTCTACGAGAAGTACATTTTATCTAAAAAGTATTTGACTGTATCCATGCATCAACACCTTCATTATTATGTACTTATTCCTTCCTTATAGTGATCATGGTTCTTCTCATCATGATATTCTCTCCAACATCTACTGGTACAACTTCAATATTCTATGCTTCTATTTTATCCTCAACTAGATTTACTCTTAAATGATCTTCTTGCCTCCTTTCTTGATATTGATAGTGTGGACACTCAAATGATCATTGGCCTTCTTCTCCACATATATAATATACATAAGATCTATGTTGATTTAAAAACCATCTTCTATCACCACCATAACCTCATCCTCTTTGAAATCCTCTTCCTCTTTGTTGGTATTGAGACCTTTGCCTATTATCGTCTTGCCTTTTTGTACCTTGTGATGATTCACCTCTATTGGTATTAGACCCACCTCTGGTGGTATTAAACCCACCTCATCTCCTATTTGGAGGGGATCCACCTCTTCTTTTACCAAGAGATGTTCTCCTAAAATCTTATCTATTTTGTTTTTCTTCTAGCTTCAAAGCTAATTGATAAGCCTCATCCATGCAAAAAATTCTATGCATGTTTAATTCATCTTGAATAGAAATTTACAAACCATGTACATACCTTGCATCCATCTACTCTTCTATTTCATCATGCTCCACTCATATGGAAAGCTTATAAAATTCATCTGTATACTCTTGTATATTGTGATCATTTACCCTCAATTTCTAGAATCTTCTATACAAGGTTTGTGCATAATCCACAAGAATAAATTTTTCCCTCAGCTTCTTCTCCTTATTTTTATATGAATTAATCTTCTCTTGAGCATTCCTCTATCTCTCTTTCTATAGATGATCCCACCAAATCATTGCATGAACTTTCAATTTTATGCATGCAAATTTTACCTTCTTGTCTTCTCTCATAGTCTTCCACTCGAAGAACTTCTCCATGGTATTCATGCAATCTATCAACTCCTCTAGTTCTAAACTACCTTCATAATTTGAAACATCAACTTTTATTCCTTCATTTCTTCCTTTTAAATCCCAAACCATCATCTCTTCCATCGATAGTGGTTGTTCTTGCTATTCTTCTTCTTGTTGAATTTTTTCATCATGATTTGTGTTTCCCTCAGCTTTATCTCCACCTTATCATTCTCTTTGATTTGTGATAACCTATATTAATTAATAAACATGCCTCTACACCTCTTTTATAGTCCAATTCATTTGTGCAATACCTCCTCATCCTCTTTCCATGTCTTTTTTCTCCCAAATTCACACTTGCTTTGATACAAGATAATGAACCTGAGAACTATCAAGATAAATAAATTACCAATAGGCCAAGTTATTGAAATAATACTCATAATTGATTCATATTAAATGACTTAAAATAATTACAAACCTAAACCATGCTTAACTAAGGCTCAACTCATAAATTAGAGTTTACATGCAAAATTTTTAAAAAAAAAAACTTAAAAAAAACTCTATTTTTAGTAGTTGTTATTTATAGTAAGTTTGTATGAAAGTACGTGCAATTATAAAAATATCCTAAAATATTCTAAATACTAAAATTAGCTTATGTGATGAAATCCAATTGAAGATAACATCTAGTGTTAAAAACATACAATTTTTAAAAATAGAAAAATCCACAAAAAATAATTAAATCATAATTTCAGACCCTTAGATGATCATGTATGGCCTCTAAAAAATATCAAAAATAACCTTAGGTAGGTAGAACTCCTAGGACAGCAATAATTTTTTTGAGATGATCTTTTTGGTGCATGGATGATATTAAATAAAGCTACGGGTCAAAAGTTATGGCCTTCATGAGGTTGGCCAATTTTTTCTGCATCATTTTACTAGAGAAATAAAAAAATAACTATCAATCCATGTCTCACATCTTCCTATATGGATATAATATTTTCAATTTTCCATGACGAAGTTCTAAATAAACATTTACATAGTAAATATTACTAGCACACTTAATCATACTGAACATATGTTTTCTAAAACTTAAAAAATATTAAAAATTGTCTCTAAAACCATGAGTAATTAATATGGTAATTGTACTCAGGTAAAAATGGAAGCACATAGGTTCAACACACATCCACAGGTTTGTATGGTTATAATATGTAACTAACATGGATACATTAAATTGGGAATATCCACTTTAAATTGATGCTAAAAGGATATTATTTAACCAACATTAACAACATGCAATCCATGTAACATTTATATAATCAATTATAGAATACATCATTTAGATCTTGATGATCAATGCTTGATCACCACTAACCAAATATTTGGTATTGATCCTAATAAATATTATGAGGAAATTTTAAATCGGGTGGAATGCCACACCAAATGCAGTGAATCAACATGTATATGCAAAAACATATCCACTTTATAATTTAAATATAGAACCCCATAGCCAATACAACCAACCTCAACCAAGCTTATCAACAAAGAAGGGTGAAAAATGTGTCTCCCAGTATGGAATGATGACATAGTCAACATCCACAATGTAATTATGCTCTCATTATGGCATGAAAATGGATTGAAAACCTACTGTTTTTCATCATGTTTTACTCAAATATATAGAAAAATATGAAATAAAGGATGAAAATAAATTTAAAAGCTACCATCATATGCTAAATAGATTATATCATCTACAATAATAATATAAATCCAAAAAATGACTGCATACATCAAATTATTCTTAGAAACTATTATTAACCACAACATAGGTGCATAGGATACATACTACATGCTATAAAAGCTACCTTTGAAAATTTGTAACCAAACATTTGTTAGTTTATCTATTGGAAAACAAACCTTCAAAAAGGTCCTATAGAATGTAGCTACTAAATACAACCTTCCATATTTTATTATACTACCCTTATTTCTTGGAGACAACACCACTCATTGAAGTAGTAAGACCTTGGTTTTACAATAATAGAAGAAAAATTAATGAATGGATACAAATAAATACGCATGTAATTCTTTGAATATTTCCTTATTTCCATTCAAAACCCTCTTTTGATTCATTTGCATTTAAGTTATTTTGTTTTATGTATCTATTACTTTACAAATCATTCCATAATTTTGATTTGGACATTGTCTTAGATAGGTAGGACATTGTTAAAAACTTGGATCAATTCAAGGACTCTTACAATCTATGGCATATTAAGTGATCATGTGTAGAAGAGGTCACCAATGCTAATTCGACCATTGATATATATGATAATGAACAAGATCTACAAAGTGATATAGAAATGAATTACTGGGAAATCATATCACAAATTCACCCATCAGGGAGAAATGAGATAGAAGATAATGGCATGCTTGGCCACTAAGACTTTGATAATAGGCACAATTAGAATCATTATGATATAGTACTTATCTTACAAAAAATCACACAATAGTTCATAGATTACCAACATAATTACCAAAGATATAGATGATGGTGTGACAAGCCAACCAATGATAAATCAACTATTAGGTAAATAACAACAAACATTTGACATAATTGGGAAGCATGCCCAGAAAAGGCCACAAGCAACCCCATTCAAAATGACAATATAGGGGAAAAAAGTAAAGGTAAATCTTAATAGATAAGCAACATCAAATGTTCCTTGGATGCACTTATAGCTAAAAGTAATTCCCCAGTCCTTCTTCTCACTCTAATTGGTGTTGCAACATTTAACATAAATGCATCAGCTATACATTCAGCCCTACACGTACCTATGCATGAAATGAAACCAAATATGCTAAGTAATATAAATAGCCCATTATGTGAGGCATTTCCTCATCATATTAATATATAATTGGTGGTTGTTAAATAATACTTATTGAGGACATGGGACAACTTCCACCTATATATGACTTTCCAATGTATGTTGGGAGGTCTTTTGGTCACACATTATGGTGAACATTTGATACAATTGCCACATTAGAAATAAATTTCTATCAATAAGGATGTACATATGAGAAACTAAAATTCTAAAATTTTCTAACCAACATTAGAAATGCCAAACCGATAGAGGAAGATTAGAATATTCTCATGTCAAGGAAATCATCATTAATGCATGCAAAATAACAACAAAATTTCAAAAACTAAACACATTTGTATACAAATAACATATTGACAATAATACACAATAAGTAAATGTTAAAATATTTAAACACTTCAGTGGCTAGATGTAAAGATGAAAAAAGTAAATATATAG